>BROE01000004.1:4461883-4527797 GCA_036571765.1 Plecoglossus altivelis
CCCCCCCCCATCTCTCTCTCGCTCTCCGTCTTTCTCTCTCTGTCTCTGGCTGATATCAGATAGAAAGTAGGAGGAACAATGTATAGCTAGAGGCACAGCTAACCACCTGGGAGCTCCACCATCACCTCTCATATCTCCACAAACCAACAATGGACGTTCTCCACCTCCAGCGTTTTTTTTGTGTGTTTTTAATTCTGCAACTTTTAAATACCGTAGGCCCAAATATCCGTTCTCTTAACCCAGTCATTTAACCTTTTGTAATGCCTCAAGGAAGGATACATAACCAGCGGGAAACTGACTCAGGCTTGACATGATTCCTGTGTAAATGCATGCATAAAATGTACCACACACACCGCTAGAATAACACAGTTACATTTACACAAGTAGACGTTCAGTGGCCCTTTGATTGGTCTGAGCAGCTGCTGTGCCCGTATAAAGAGCGGCTCAGGGCAGGTAGTTTGGAGTCTCTTCATCCAGACCGACTGTTTGAAAGGTGCTCTGGAAGCTCTTGATCCTTGTGTCCTTGAGTTAGGGCGCTCGCTGCGGAAAACGTCGTCTGCAGCGAGCGCCGACAGGTCGAAACGGAAAGGCCGCTGCAAGCGTGTGAGAGGGAAGACATTTTCGTGGCGAATGGCAGCCAATCTGAATTTCAAATATGCTTCCGTGAGTAACCCTGCAAGTCGTCAAATTATTCATACAGGGGGTCAAAAGTAAACCGGCTCATAACTATTCATCTGTACGTTTCCCGTCAGACTTCTTCATTTGAGATTCACGTTTTTGATAAAGAAGGCGAGATTCTCAAAGTTACGTGATTCAGTTCTAGTTTCTGTTTGTCAAACAAACACCTGCTTGGAAACAACATCGTCTTCATAGTCTTTGAAATGGAGATAATGAGCATGTCTTCTGAAAAGCATCAAGACATTTCTGCAATGGGGAATACTGTTGATGGTTCTGGAAGTTGTTTGGATTCAGTTGTTGCTATGGTAAAGGTATTTTGGTGGGTGACTACACTTTGTTCAAACGGATCATGGACAATGGTGGTAGAACTTCCCAAGTGTCTGTGGCCTTGATTCAAGCCAGTTTCATGTGAGTCCGTGTTTTACAGTAATACTTGCTGCAGGCAGTTTCTGACGGTAATTCATCACATATTCTACAAATTACAATCTACACGTAATCTTGAGAACATCACCATCTTCTCAGAATCTTTTCCCCAAAACATTCTGTCATGTAGGTTGCTTGAGCTGTTTTCAAAGAAACTGGCTTCTAATTTGACCATAAACATGTTTAGCTGTTTATATTTTCCAGATATCACATGTAAAGGGGGCCTGGTATCAGAATGGACACATTAAAGGTCACACACTAACAAACCATGACAAGTTTTGACACAGTCGCAGTCATCTCCCAAGCGTGAACAGAAAAAGTCGATGGAATTAACAACAGCTAAGAAGAATAGCAAATGGCAGATCCTGACCTCAGACCAGGAAGTCCACTCCACAAGTCTAGCAAGAAAACAATGTGTGAAAACATTATTGAATGTGAAACAAAGACCTGGAGTGCAAACCGGATGACCGGAAACATGGGAGCAAGGTTTGAGAGCATATTGTTGATTGGCAAGGTGCCCCAAACATATAATTTTACAAGGGATCTCTAAGTAAACACTTTCAGAGCCTTGACAAAGTTTGAAAATTCTTTGATTTCCAAAGAGGTGGTGACAGCTCCTGTCCAAGGTTTAGGCCGCAGGTAATTGATTGGTGAACAGTGACCTTGGCAGACGACATCACTGTCTCCTGTAAACAATGTCAAATATTGCCACTATTCCAAAGTTAACTTATAGTTCCATTAAGTAGGTGGACGTTAAATGTCACTCTCAGTTTGCGGTACATAAAGTGACGTCCAAGTTCACGGTCATGGGTGATTCAATACACATTAGATATCTATGGATTCCCACTGTGGTTATGAATTGGGTTCATGGTTATAACTGTTCCTGTGTAACCCACCAATAACCCTGATATCCTCTGAACACACATTCTGTATTTCCTGCTCCTTACCACATAGACATGAACATGGTGCAATTATCAATCCATGACAGGTTGCATGAATAAAAGCCGGTATTAGAGTAATATTAGTCACTTGTGGCCCAAGGGGAATCAATCACATTTTCAGTTACACCATGTCACTTCCGTATTGCTAAATGTCACTGTTTGATCTTTGCCACTTATGAGTCATTTTAAAGACCAAAAAAAATTAAGTATGTTATATAGACCGTTAAAAGAGCAAGTCATTTCTGGCAGTATGCCATGTTGTCTGTCTTTCTTCTTGCTGTTTCTGTAACATGGACATTTAACCAGACAGTGTCAGTTGTGAGTGTGTGTATATCTATGTGTATATATGTGTGGGTGTGTGTGTGTACATATGTGTTTTTAGCTATGAATGTGTGTGTGTGTGTGTGCGTGCATGCGTGCGTGCGTGCGTGTGTATGTGTGTGTGAGGAGAAAACAGATGGAGCGTGTAGATGAAGATCCCTCTCTCTTTCTGCCTGTTACTCCATTTCTCCTTGTCAGTCCTTGTCACTCATCCATTCCCAATTCCTTTTCCTCATCTCTCTCTTTCTCTCTGCCACACACACACATCCATCTACAGAGCAACATCAGACACAGATCAGTAATGAATCTATTTTACTATTTGATCATGCATGTCTAGCCTTTTACTAAGCCCTCCCTCATTGTTTGGTGGAGGCCGCAACCCAACTGCTCCCTCTCCACACGTTCTCACCCTCTGCCACGGCCGGCCTCTACCACTTCAAATGGATGTGGAGCATTCAATTTGGTACGTCCTAGCTCAAAGCCTTATCAAGACTGTTACCATTGTCAATGTGCATCTCTTTCTCAGCAGTGGGAGGAGACTTACTCCCCAGGGTGCAGCATAAGCACCCTGCTGATCTGCCTTTGAACGCTGGTTTGTCTACACATCCCATTGTGGTGCACTGCTGCCCCCTTGGACAGCATAGGGTATTGCAGTCTTTCAGTGCAGTCACGTAAATGTTTGAGATAATGCGGATCCACACTCCTTACAACTGAAGCCTCCTTTGAGGATGTTGTACTAAGATTGTATTCCTACTGGGCTGATCAGCATGCCCAAGAGAGCTCTAAGCAAGTAGCCGGCCTCTTACTGTGATGGCAGCAGAGAGTAGGTGACCGTTGGGATGTTTCCATGCCAACAGAAAAAGTAAAGCATTCTAAACTTCATTTATTTTCCGTGATCTCGGGGATAGAAGGGGTAGGCCGTCAGTGTTATAGTAAGAGTTTGTTTGCGTTGTTTTGACAGCCTGTTTCATGAATCGCCCATAAAATAGACAGCATAACGACTTATACATTCAGAAACATTTGCATCAGTGTAGTCTATTTAGCACGCACACAAACATATAGACTAGCGCTGGCGTGTTCGGTCACTGATGCGGGCAAACATCCGCCAAGTGTAACAATTGGTCTGGGCTCTGGGCGAAGCCCCTAGTCTCTTGAAAGTCTTACAACGCCAGAGGGTGCCAGTATATATCTATTACGTTTTTTTAGGATCAACGCATCATTGTAATGCTACATTATTAACAAATAAACCGAACGAAACCAGTTTTGTTTATGAACACACTTCAAAGAGCCTTGATACAAGGTTGCCAAGGGCAAAAAACTGGAACAGCCTGTTATTTTCTAGGTACTTTATGACATAGGCAACCAAAGTAACTTTTTTTCTTATATCTATATAAATGGAAAAGGTTGGGTTTCGAAGTATTGCCAAGGTTGAGCTGCAGCGTCTATTCACAGGCGCTAACCCACTACTGGACGGTACGGGGGCTTTGACCTGCTCCGTTTCCGACCTGGGCCGGTACACCCCTCCTTAGGCGACCTGATAGTCCCGGGCTCCCCCAGGAGCACCATATCGATACCGAACTTAGTCTGGACACCCGTTCAACATAGCCGACTGCCGCCCGCAACACCCCGACTCATTCGATCCGACAACCTCAGCCTCCCAGTGACTTGGATTACAGGCACGCGCCACGGTGTCCGGCGAGTTCTGACGCTGCATGAGTAGGTCCTAAAGTAAATTAAAGTGACGTCATCGAGATTCTGGAACATCTGCAGTGAACGTTCACACAGAACTACTCTGTTTTGAGTCGATTTCTCTTGTTTGTATCCATTGTATTCTAAATGAATAAACACAAATGCGCTTGAAAAACCTTTTTGAATACCAGGTGCTATTAAACCGGGGGGAAACAATAGCCTGTGGTTTTCTATAGGTACACTGACATTAGGCCTCCAGAAAACAGGTTGCTTCTTTTCCCTTCACGTTAATGAAGAGAGGAGAGGGTTCAAGAGGAAATACATTTTATTTGGCCTGTCTCCCTTATTTACTAAGACAATGGAGTAGAAATAACATGATAAAAGGTTGGGTTCCGAAGTAATGCCAAGGCTGAGCTGCAGCGTCTATTCACAGGCGCTAACCAACTACTGGACGTACGGGGCTTTGACTGCTCCGTTTCCGACCTGGGCCGGTTACACCCCTCCTAGGACCTGGTGTCCGGGCTCCCCAGGAGCACCATATCGATACCGAACTTAGTCTGGACACCCGTTCGACATAGCCGACTGTAGCCCACAACCCCCCGGCTCACTCGATCCGACAACCTCAGCCTCCCAGTGACTTGGATTACAGGCACGTGCCACCGTGTCCGGCGAGCTCTGAAGATGCATGTATAGGTCCTGGGGTTAATGAAAGTGACGTCACCGAGAATGGACAATAGCTGCAGTGATCGTGCACACGGAGCTACTTTGTTTTAAGTCGATTTCTCTAGATTGTATTAATTGCATTCTAAACGAATAACTACAAATGCGCTTGAAAAACGTTTTTTGAATATGAAGTGCTATTAAAACGAAGATAAACAATAGCCTGTGGTTTCCTATAGGTACGCTAACATTAGGCCTCCAGAAAACAGATTGCTTCTCTTCCATTCACGTTAATGAAGAGAGAAGAGGGTTCAGGAGGAAATACATTTCATTTGGCCTGTCTCGCTTATTTACAATTACAATGTAGAATAAATAACATGATAAAAGGTTGGGTTCCGAAGTATTGCCAAGGCTGAGCTGCAGCGTCTATCACAGCGCTAACCAACTACTGGACGGTACGGGGGCTTTGACCTGCTCCGTTTCCGACCTGGGCCGGTACACCACTCCTTAGGCGACCTGGTAGTCCCGGGCTCCCCCAGGAGCACCATATCGATACCGAACTTAGTCTGGACACCCGTTCGACATAGCCGACTGCAGCCCACAACCCCCCGGCTCACTCGATCCGACAACCTCAGCCTCCCAGTGACTTGGATTACAGGCACGCGCCACCGTGTCCGGCGGGTTCTGGAGCTGCTTGAGTAGGTCCTGAGGTTAATGAAAGTGACGTCATCGCGAGTTGGCAACATCTGCAGTGAACGTTCACACAGAACTACTCTGTTGAGTCGATAACTCTTGTTTGTATCCATTGTATCCTAAATGAATAAACACAAATGCGCTATTCAAACCTTTTCCGAAAATGAGGTGCAATAAATCCGAAAAAAATCAATAACTTGTTGTTTTTGTAGGTACACTGACATTAGGCCTCCAGAAAACAGGTTGCTTCTTTTCCCTTCAGGTTAATGAAGAGAGGAGAGGGTTCCGGGGGAAATACATTTTATTTCATTTGGCCTGTCTCGCTTATTTACTAATACAATGTAGAGGAAATAGCATGGTAAAAGGTTGGGTTCCGAAGTATTGCCAAGGCTGAGCTGCAGCGTCTATTCACAGGCGCTAACCCACTACTGGACGGTACGGGGGCTTTGACCTGCTCCGTTTCCGACCTGGGCCGGTACACCACTCCTTAGACGACCTGGTAGTCCCGGGCTCCCCCAGGAGCACCATATCGATACCGAACTTAGTTTGGACATCCGTTCGACATAGCCGACTGCAGCCCACAACCCCCCGACTCACTCGATCCGACAACCTCAGCCTCCCAGTAACTTGGATTATAGGCACGCGCCACCGTGTCCGGCGAGTTCTGCAACTACATGAGTAGGTCCTGAAGTTAATGAAAGTGATGTCACCAAGAATGGGCAACAGCTGCAGTGATCGTGCACACAAAACTACTTTGTTTTGAGTCGATTTCTCTTGATTGTATTAATTGCTTTCTAAACTAATAAATACAAATGCGCTTGGAAAAATTTTTAATATGAGGTGCAATTAAACCATTAAAAACAATAGCCTGTGGTTTTCTATAGGTACACTGACATTAAGCCTCCAGAAAACAGGTTGCTTCTTTTCCCTTCGGTTAATTAAGAGATGAGGGGGTTCAAGAGGAAATACATTTCATTTGGCCAGTCTCGCTTATTTACTGTAGAAGAAGTTGAAGAAATAGAGGTAATGTAGTAATGTAGTGAAGTAATAACATGGTAAAAGGTTGGGTTCCGAAGTATTGCCAAGGCTGAGCTGCAGCGTCTATTCACAGGCGCTAACCAACTACTGGACAGTACGGGGGCTTTGACCTGCTCCGTTTCCGACCTGGGCCGGTACACCCCTCCTTAGGCGACCTGGTGTCCCGGGCTCCCCCAGGAGCACCATATCGATACCGAACTTAGTCTGGACTCCCGTTCGACATATCCGACTGCAGCCCGCAACCCCCGGCTCATTCGATCCGACAACCTGAGACTCCCAGTGACTTGGATTACAGGCACGCGCCACCGTGCCCGGCGAGATCAGAAGCTGCATGTATGTCTATTGAGGTGATTGGATGTGACATCACTTTGATTTCTTTCCCTAAGCGCTATCACTTGACGTGTGGAGTTGCAGCTACAATTGGACATTGTTTTTTTCAATAGGAAAAAACTATGAGTTTCATATGGAAATCACTGGAATTAACAACATTAGGCCCATTGTTTTTCTGTGTTGCCTACATAGACAGTCGATATCAGTTTAAGGCAGTCGATATCAATTTAAACAGGTGCCATGATGAATGCCTAAGGAGCCCTTTGATGGAGCTCAGAAGGACTTAGGATGTCTCCAAAACACCTCCAAGAGTTCAACACAGATGGAACACTGCTGGCATCTAGCGTCCAACATTAAAACATTTTTACAAGACTTCCTAAACGTCTTCCGTGGCAGCCTAGTAAAATAATTGAATAGCAAATTCCAACTCCGCAACTTGTAATGTTATCATGCACCAAATAATTTAAGACCTGTAATATTAATCCATCAAACGAATAATTTGTTTGCGTAACAGGATACTATTAATTTATGCAACACCAATACCTGGAACTATATTTTTGTGTGTGAAATTTGTGTCGCTTCATCCAAGTTGGACTTGGTAACCTGGTCACAGCTACTTTACTTGCCAGGAATTAAACATAAAACAATACAAAGCAGTGGACTTTATGTAGGCTAATAGTGTCCAAGTCGATCTTAATATCACAAATTCAAAATGCAAGAGTCGGAAAAAAGAGAGACAAGACTTGGACAAAAGAAAACGTTTATTTCAATGCCTTATCATCTGATCTCCAATGAAGTTTGTGGGAAACTGCTGAGTCGAAAACCCAGAAGCCTCGACACCAACGCATTTAATCCAACTGTGGGAGAGAAATCAAGTTTAGGACAACGTTATCAACACGCAGTGAAGACGAATAAAGATCAATCGAGTGTAATGTAATTAAGGTCAACAAGTATTCTTTTTCTAAAGGGCGTGATGTTTTTACGGTCAAGTCTATTTATCCCGCGGAACCCTTACCTTCACAAAGCCGATGTCTTTCGCGTACTGCCTGAAGCACTGACGGCACATGTTCAGACCATATTTACGGATCAAACCGTGTCTGTTCGAGCAAACTCGGCTGAAAGAAAAATGTAACTTGATTAATTCATTTGATGATGTAATAAATGATCGCGGTCGGCTGTTAATCACATTCAAAGTTAGCAAGCTAACTCATTAGCTTTCTTTCCAAGTTCCTTCCCAACCACTGGTGAAATCTCTTTACTTCAGCTTTAAATATGAAGGTATAAACATGGAATGTTTAATATAGCGCCAATTGCTTAGAGCGCACGTTGACAGCACAGGGTACGGACCAACAATTTATGTAGATGCCTAGCATGCTAGATAATGACAGCCATGGAAACCGGTGTACGTTAGTGTGAAGCAGCCGCCATATTAGTTCGAGCTCGGCCATCCATGTGGTGCATGTTTA
Source organism: Plecoglossus altivelis (assembly GCA_036571765.1). NCBI lineage: Eukaryota > Metazoa > Chordata > Actinopteri > Osmeriformes > Plecoglossidae > Plecoglossus > Plecoglossus altivelis. The sequence continues at coordinate 4,470,123 of BROE01000004.1, forward strand.
AGATAAGTTAAATCGGTCAAAGAACGCTAAACGAACTAAGCAGCCACATATAAATTGAGTAATGTTCACTTAATCACAATATTCTGAGTAAGACTGACCAGGATCGGGAACCCTGGCCGAATTTTCTGGGGTGACTCCAATAGAGCTGTTGATGGCCCATCTTGTCTCTTTCGCTCGAATGTCGAAAAGGAAGGAAGGAAGTTTGCGCGTGCGCAAGTAAAGCTCCTCAGCACATCCTTTTTCCTGTTCACTGCAAAATACAGTGCCTCCTAGCGGTAAACAAAATAGTATCACAATAATAACAACGACAAAAACCGTGAACCAAGACTGAAAGCTGTTTTTTTATGATGCCACACTGTATGATTTCACTTCACCTACATTCCTAGAAGTGGCACAGTTGGATAGAGATTTGTGCTATAAAGCAATGCTATATTTGTTTGCGTTGTGAGATCAGTTCTTACGTGGGCTACTAAATTCAAGTGCAAAATAGGATGTTGTCTGTCACTGTCTTTCACATGAGAGCACAATGGAACAGGTCATGGGATAAGCTTGTATAGGCTTAACCCTGCCGGCCTTAGTATTATGTGTGTAACTACGGATCTACTGAAGGCCTGCAGTCAACTATAACTCCGTCAATTACCGTAGCTTTCACGATTGGACTGAAGATGGTGAGGTGCTATGTGTTGTGTTGACAACTCATGTCAAGCACATTAATTAGAAATATATTACTGAGAGTGGCCAGATAGCAGTTAGATTCTTATCATGCGTGCTATCTGACAATGGAAATCTCCAATCTTAAATTCCCAAATTTCTGATTTACTTTAAACGAGCACAACGTTCAACATCGCAGGTGCTTATGAGTACCCAAGTGCTATGTAGCATGTGTACTACAAGAAGTCCGATCATGAATGATGCCACCCACGAATACGTTATGAAATTCACAGTTGACTACCTTATTCGTTTCACAATCAAGATTTGAAAGCATTGGTGCTGTACAATTTACGATCACGCGCTATGGTTATTTCAGACGTTATCGCTTTATTTCTGACGTTGTGGTCCTCCCTTAGCCAGTGCATTGTGGGGGACTGGCAGACAGGCAGGCAGGCAGGCAGGCAGCAGTCGTTCCGTAGTTGGTATTTTGAGCCAGCCCTTACTGTTGGATAGCCTTTTTTATCCAGACATCTGGAGCTGGGTAAAAGGAATGGAGGAAAATGAATCTTTTACGTCTATCCTCGGTTGAATTTTGGTGACGAAGCTGCACTGTGCGTTACCGTTTTTTTTTGGTAATTATGAAAATATTTATTTACACTTGAGCTTGCGACAGTGCTGGCAACGATTTATTTAAAAAAATTGGGGGGGGCGCAAGCGGAGAGGCTCTTGTAAATAGCTAACACTAGCTACGTCGACACTCGGCTCAATACTTTAGTGTACTGAGTGTCTCATCTTGCTAAGTAACATCATTACCTAATAACGCTTGTTTAGTCGCTTGGTTTTTACATTTGAATGCGCTGTGTACAGTTTGTTCGCCGTAGCTATTCTGTAGCTCGAATACGCTGCCATATCAGTTGCACAGGAGCGCTGTGAGTGGGCTGCTTGTAGTGACTTGCCAAAGGATTTTGCATTGAAGAAACGCTTTAGTGTAGAATAATTTACATATGGTTAACTAGTTTGCAAACGTCAGCTAGATAGCTGACAACCATGGTTTTCGCATCGCATTAGAGGTTATGTACATGGCTTGCTATTTAGCTATATATCCTGTTGGTAAGTACAGACTAAGATTTCAATTGAATGCATGTTGCACAGGTCTGTTGCACTGCACCCTAACAATAATTTTTTGTTACTTTACCCTGTATTGTTCTGTGCTTGAATACCATTAATCGTGTTAGTATGCAATTTATGTCAACTAGTGTAGTACGGTTCTTTCCATATAGATTGTTACAGGCGCCTATAGAGACGCGAGTAAAAATAGCCGAAACGAAGTAGAATTTTGGTATTATGAATAACTTAAGAAAATCACATGTTTACAACTGTTGGGTTTGTATTCGTGTAGGGGACCCATATCTTTATTTATATACGTTCGCTATTATTTGCGTACTGAATTGAACGTACACATCTGAAACGTAAACATCTACCCTTTTCCTTTTTCTTTCAGTGAGTACATGCACATGACTACCCTGCTGCCTACTAGCAACCAACATGCCTTATAGGATATTCATCTGGCATAATTGACATTCCAGAACGATCCATGTTTACACTCCAAAAGTTGACCTAAGTGTCAATCTTAATTTCCGAAGAGTATCAAAACCATCTATCGAGCGCAGCACAACCCATTAGCAAACATAAAACCGACCTTTCCATTTCTCTACAATCAACTCCTCTCCCTTCCCACGGAGGTGACTGCCTATCATGAGATTCCGAATCTACAAGAGAAAGGTGGTGATTCTGACACTGGTGGTGGTCATCTGTGGACTGGCGTTCTGGAGCAGTGGCAAGCAGAAGAAGAGCAATAGCACAACTTTCCCTAAAGAAGTGGAGCCAGTGAAAAGAAGCAGCAGCAGCATTAGTAGTAGCGTTAGTAGTAGTAGTAGTAACCAGGTACAGGCCACACCAGTGGTCAGTAAGCTACCCCCACCTGTCATTCCTGCAGCGATTGCCAACGAGACTCACCAGGAGAAGGAGAAGGAGAAAGTGTCGAAGCCGGATGTAGACAACACCACTTTGGTATACCGAGGCATTGTGTTCCAGCTCAACTTTGACCAGATCGTGAGAAACGAGGAGAAGTTTAAGACAGTCAGACGTAAAGATGATCTGGTGGTTGTGGTCCAAGTGCACAACAGGCCCGACTACTTGAAACTGCTGGTGGAGAGTCTGAGGAAGGCCCAAGGCATTGAGAGGGTGCTGTTGATATTCAGCCACGATTTCTGGTCTCCCGAGGTCAACCAGGTGGTGGCCTCAGTCGATTTCTGTCAGGTCCTTCAGATCTTCTTTCCGTTCAGCATACAACTCTACCCCCAAGAGTTCCCCGGCAACGACCCCAAAGACTGCCCCAGAGACATTCCCAAGAAAGAAGCCTTAAAGCTGGGTTGCATCAATGCAGAGTACCCCGACTCGTTCGGACACTACCGCGAAGCCAAGTTCTCCCAGACCAAACACCACTGGTGGTGGAAGCTGCATTTTGTGTGGGATAGAGTCAGGGCTATGAAAGACCACAACGGTCTGGTCCTGTTGATTGAAGAGGACCACTTCCTGTCACCTGACTTCATCCACACCCTGAGGCTGATGACGGTCCTGAAGACAGAGCAGTGCCCTGACTGTGACATCCTGTCCATGGGGAGCTACAGCCACATTGGCTACTCCAGCAAAGCCAACAAGGTGGAGGTGAAAGCCTGGAAGTCTACTGAGCACAATATGGGGATGGCTCTTGGCAGGGACACCTACCAGAAACTCATCCGATGCACTGACGCTTTTTGCACTTACGACGACTACAACTGGGACTGGTCGCTGCAGCATCTGACCGTCACCTGCCTGCCCTCCTACTGGAAGGTGATGGTGAGTGAGGCCCCTAGGATCTTCCATGCAGGGGACTGTGGCATGCACCACAAGAAGGCAGTGTGCATGCCGGCCAGCCAGAAAATTAAGATCGAGAACATTCTCCAGAGCAGTGGAAACCAGCTGTTTCCAAAGAACCTCTTGATAACCAAGAGACTTCCCGCCCCTGGTGTTGGAGGTGTGGCCCCCCATGTAAAGAACGGAGGTTGGGGGGATATCAGGGATCATGAACTCTGCAAGAGCTACCTTCGATTACAGTGACCTTAATACAACTCTTATTATTATTATTATCATCTCTTTTGCATCCTCTTTAACGAAAAGAAAGCCTTTTAAAAAATAAATCTTTATGGACTATTTCTTCATATTGCCTGTTTTACTGGACTGTTCCAAATAAAAAAAACTATCTTTGGTTTGGGCTTTTGTGTTGGTAACTTCTTTGTTACTTATAATGCAGAGGTAAGACGTTCAGTGTTATCTATGCCAATGTACACCACCAAGCACATTAGTCATTCGAATATATTTCTATAATAAGCAAAATTGTAGGTTGTATATTGGAGGCAGAAGTGCGGGTTGGGGCGGTCGTAAATCGAATGTGAATTAGTGCACTTCGCAGTCCCTCTGTGCATGCATAATTAATTTTGAGGTATTTTTAACTCGTAAAATTGTCAAGATCAAAGTGGATCCACAGAGATACCTTGTCCCCGTTTAAAATATCTAATTTGGCTTATTCTCCACAGGGTTACACGTCTAATCCAAACTGGTTCTGTTATCAGTGAGATCCTATCAAGTGCTGATGCTATGTGTATTACATCATTAACAAGCTGTAGCTCCACAGCATCTTAGCTATGTAAATCAAGCTTCTTGATGAGGCTGGACTTCATACTTCAGCTGCTCAGCCATGCCATCACACTGAAATGGTTCCTCATTGAAACATGAAAAGCAATGGTTGCAAAAACAACCTTTTGGTGTTGGTCAATATAAATTTACAAGTAACGCTCTGAAATCCATTGCTGTATTTTTCTAGATCCAGACACAAGTTCTTCATTATTGTTTGTGTTAACGCTGTAAGGAAGTACATTTACATCTGAAGAGAACAGAGCACAGTATTGACACTTTCTTCAGAAACGAGCTTGGTGGCTTTACTGAAGCAGCATTGATTTCCCCCTCCCCCCTGGGGGGCTATGTTTTAAAGCCCGCCAAGCTTTCTGTTCCAAGACCTGGAATAACTGCAAAGCCTTTGCTAGTCTCCTCTGCTCTATCCATATGATCAATTATTCACAGTACCAAGTGTTGGTATTGCACCATTTGCACGGCCTGAACAATGGAAGAAACCAACATTTGGCTGTTTATCATGATGCATGTGTTGAAACGATCCCACAAATGAATACATTATTTCCATGGTCTTTGCATGATATGTAAAAGTTGCTTTACATCATAACCTAAGATACCCACCAGCCAGGGAACAGTTCCCTTTTCTGTTATGGCCTTTTGTAAGAGCGTAGGACAGTTCTCTGGAATGCTGTGTGACCATGTGACTAGTAAGTTTTACTCCCATTATGATTCTGGGTCATGACATTTCTGATGGGTTGGCTTTTACCCACAGCAGGATATCTGTTGTGATTCAGGGTTGTTCAGTTTGAGGGCAAAAGCCACATTGGTTGGGCATTCTAATCCATTCATTAATATCCATTACAGACGGATATTGTGGTGTCCAGGAAGCAAATCAATAGGGCCTTTGTATTCTAATATTTTGATTTTGTTCGTTTTGAGTTGTCAATTTTATGCAGTCCTAATATTGTTGGGTTTCAGCATCTCAATCGAGAACAACCACGCTCTCAACAGCCCACGCTTTTACTTTTCTGAGTGACTATACTTATAAATCATTGATCAGCTTTGCACACTTTGCTTTATAAATATAACACTGGGTCAATACGCAAGCATAAACACACGAGAGAAATGATTCATTCTGTTCTCTGAGTCAAGAGAGACCCGTATCCTATTATGCATTCTCTTGCAAGTTTTTGCTTCGGATCAACTGACTGTTTTTGGTGCAGAGTGTGATCTAATGTTTGTAACTATCTCACCCAACACTCACCAAATCCCATTTGTGAGTGTGACACTGACCAGATCTGCCTAACAGAAACGTGCAAGTATGAAAATTAAATGGCTAGTCTAACCTCATTCCAGGAATTATTTAGACACGTATTGAACTGTTTTGATTTAGGTAGTGTATTATGTTCTTAAGAGACATTTACGTGACTCCAATCTGGATTTACACGCACTCAGTGTAATAGAACATTGATTTGTGCTGCCTGTAGGAAAGTTAGCTGTCAATGCTGGAGAGACCCTTCACTCTGATGAGAGATTTTCCACAAGAGTCTCAAATCTGGTGGGCATGCTTCCCCTTCCAGCAAGAAAGGTCTGGATTCGATTCCTGCTTGGGGCCTGTCATTGCCCAGAAGGACAATATTCCGGGCCTTTCTGGAGGTAGCGTTGTCCTTTACTAAGCAAATAACCCACATGGTGTTGTTATTAAATGTACTCTCCTCGACAAGATCATTACATTTTTGGTAGATTTGTGTAATTATTATCTACACATCTGCATCGGTGTTGTGATTCATGAGAAATGTATTTAAAATTCAGCAAACTACCACCTATCTGGTAGTCGCCAAATGAGCAGTGACATCACTTTCATTCACTTCAGGACCTACTGCTGCAGTTTCAAATCTCGCCGGACACGGTGGCGCGTGCCTGTAATCCAAGTCGCTGGGAGGCTGAGGTTGTCGGATCGAGTGAGTCGGGGGGTTGTGGGCTGCAGTCGGCTATGTCGAACGGGTGTCCAGACTAAGTTCGGTATCGATATGGTGCTCCTGGGGGAGCCGGGGACTACCAGGTCGCCTAAGGAGTGGTGTACCGGCCCAGGTCGGAAACGGAGCAGGTCAAAGCCCCCGTACCGTCCAGTAGTTGGTTAGCGCCTGTGAATAGACGCTGCAGCTCAGCCTTGGCAATACTTCGAAACCCAACCTTTTATCATGTTATTTCTTCTACGTTGTAATTGTAAATAAGCGAGACAGGCCAAATGAAATGTATTTCCTCCTGAACCCTCTTCTCTCTTCATTAACGTGAATGGAAGAGAAGCAATCTGTTTTCTGGAGGCCTAATGTTAGCGTACCTATAGGAAACCACAGGCTATTGTTTATCTTCGGTTTAATAGCACCTGATATTCAAAAAGGTTTTCCAAGCGCATTTGTAGTTATTCGTTTAGAATGCAATTAATACAATCTAGAGAAATCGACTTAAAACAAAGTCGCTCGATGTGCACGATCACTGGAGCCATTGCCCATTTTCGGTGACGTCACTTTCATTAACCTCAGGACCTATACATGCATCTTCAGAGCTCACCGGGCACGGTGGCGCGTGCCTGTAATCCAAGTCATTGGGAGGCTGAGGTTGTCGGATCGAGTGAGTCGGGGGGTTGTGGGCTGCAGTCGGCTATGTCGAATGGGTGTCCAGACTAAGTTCGGTATCGATATGAATAAGCGAGACAGGCCAAATGAAATGTATTTCCTCTTGAACCCTCTCTTCTCTTCATTAACGTGAAGGGAAAAGAAGCAACCTGTTTTCCGGAGGCTTAATGTCAGTGTACCTATAGAAAACAACAAGCTATTGATTTCTTTCGGATTCATAGCACCTCGTTTTCGAAAAAGGTTTTCGTAGCGGATTAGTGTTAATTCATTTAGGATACAATGGATACAAACAAGAGAAATCGACTCAAAATAAAGTAGTTCTGTGTGAACGTTCACTGCAGATGTTCCAATCGCGATGACATGACTTTAATTTACTTCAGGACCTACTCATGTAGCGTCAAAACTCGCCGGGCACGGTGGCGCGTGCCTGTAATCCAAGTCACTGGGAGGCCGAGGTTGTCGGATCGAATGAGCCGGGGGGTTGCGGGCTGCAGTCGGCTATGTCGAATGGGTGTCCAGACTAAGTTCGGTATCGATATGGTGCTCCTGGGGGAGCCCGGGACCACCAGGTCACCTAAGGAGGGGTGTACCGGCCCAGGTCGGAAACGGAGCAGGTCAAAGCCCCCGTACCGTCCAGTAGTTGGTTAGCGCCTGTGAATAGACGCTGCAGCTCAGCCTTGGCAATACTTCGGAACCCAACCTTTTATCATGTTATTTCTACTCCATTGTCTTAGTAAATAAGGGAGACAGGCCAAATAAAATGTATTTCCTCTTGAACCCTCTCCTCTCTTCATTAACGTGAAGGGAAAATAAGCAATCTTTTTTCTGGAGGCCTAATGTCAGTGTACCTATAGAAAACAACAAGCTATTGATTTCTTTCGGATTCATAGCACCTCATTTTCGAAAAAACTGTGCATAGCGCATTTGTGTTTATTCATTTAGGATACAATGGATACAAACAAGAGTTATCGACTCAAAACAGAGTAGTTATGTGTGAACGTTCACTGCAGATGTTCCAATCGCGATGACATGACTTTAATTTACTTCAGGACCTACTCAAGCAGCTCCAGAACCCGCCGGACACGGTGGCGCGTGCCTGTAATCCAAGTCGCTGGGAGGCTGAGGATGTCGGATCGAATGAGTCGGGGGGTTGTGGGCTGCAGTCGGCTATGTCGAACGGGTGTCCAGACTAAGTTCGGTATCGATATGGTGCTCCTGGGGGAGCCCGGGACCACCAGGTCGTCTAAGGAGGAGTGTATCGGCCCAGGTCGGAAACGGAGCAGGTCAAAGCCCCCGTACCGTCCAGTAGTTGGTTAGCGCCTGTGAATAGACGCTGCAGCTCAGCCTTGGCAATACTTCGAAACCCATTCCTTTTAATTCTCTTCCATTATCCACGTTGATAAATTTTACTAGCTTGATTACTCTATGATAGACGACGAGACTCTAGCGAACACTGGTGTAGATAGAAATGTCTAGCTCTTTAGGCAGTTAAAAAAAACTTATTGCGTAAGGAGAGAACGGATGCCCCTGTTACGCATTCTCCCTTAACAATTGGGCAATTGCAGAATCGTGTTGTATTATGAGGATCATGAGCGTGGAGATAGAGCTCTTGATCACGCAGATAGACTGAAGAATGGAACACAGGTATCACGCGCTCCTTCACTCAAGAAAGACAGTAACTCGGTTATCTAAAAATAGACCCTAAGAACAAAATTCATAGCATTCCCATTTTCTTCTTGTTGCCTCCCTTAGGCGCGTTTAGTCTCTCTATTGGGCTTAGCTAAGGTCGTTTCGCGTGTGACCTTAGATAGAACCTGAGCTGTTCCAAGTGCATAAAATATGATCCAAGAATAAATGAGTGAAAAAGCTGTGTCATTAGACGCTGCGATGTCTTTGTCTTGTATCACACATCAGTTCACGTTTACATTGTGGTCACGTGAAGGGAATACGTCTCATAAATCAAACTGAAAAATGAATGGTGAGACTTATGTTACAAATGTATATATATATGAACTGAATTCATTTGTGTTTTTCTTCATGGGTTGACTGAGACATGTCATAAAGACTCAATTCAGAATGTCATGCTTTTCTGCTCTATCACAGAGTATAGAACAATCAAGAAGATTGGAGAGGGGACATTTTCTGTTGTGGTTAAGGCCAAAAGTCTGAAGGATGGAAAATACTATGCGTGTAAGACAATGAAACAGAGTCTAGCAAGGTAACTCAGAACTCTTGTAAATTTATACTAAACATATCTCATATCATACTTTCACTGACACCAATTGAACACAAAGAGCAATGCACATTATGGCAATGATTTAGATATGAATCTCTGTAAATCTTGTGTGTGTGTGTGTTTTTCAGTTGGAACCATGTTTACAACCTGAGAGAGGTCCAAGCTTTAAGGAGACTGGGGTCTCATCCCAATATCCTGCAGCTGCATGAAATCCTGTTGTGAGTATCCAGCCAGGCTGATTGGTGTCAGGTGTGTTGTCGTGGTAACACTACCTGTTTCCAAACAGTATCTTATTTCGCTGTTTGTTTGCTAAGCAAGTCTTTTGAAACATTTCAGCCAATTCACTTATCTATTGGTCTAACTGTCCAGGACAATCCTGCCAATAGATCAACTGCACAAAACAGAATGACTCATTTTCTTTTGTCATGTAGCGATTCTGAAACCGGCTCAATCTCCCTGGTATACGAACTGATGGACATGAATATATTTGAGTTGATCAACGGTCAGTGACACAAGGCAACGTTTCCAATCCAATAGTTCTGTTCTATCAATGAATGTGTCTGACGTTTGACCTGAAAGGAATCCCAACTCTCTGATAGGCTGAAAAGTGTGTTTCATTTTTAGCTCGCCAGTATCCCATGTCAGAGAGCAAGATCCAGAACTACATGTACCAGCTCTGCAAGTCTCTTGATTACTTGCACAGGTATGTCCTGGGGTGTTTCTGCAAGCATAGTCTAGCACTCCCACTAAGCTATTGTTCATAAAACTTTGAAAGATGAGAAAAAACACACACAATATATTTTGTTCTGTCAGTAACGGGATCTTTCACCGAGATGTCAAACCAGAAAACATTCTAATCAAGGTGAGACAACTAGTCCAGTCCAACACTTTACATCTCAGTATCTTGTAGCAGAGGGCAGGATTCCAACCAAATACCTAACTGAAGTTGCCCTCAAACATCCGCACGCGTATGAACCCAATGTCGTCTTTCCTTCGCCTTCCTCACAGCACAACACTCTGAAGCTGGGAGACTTTGGCTCTTGTAAGAGTCTGCATGCAGGACCTCCTCACACCGAGTACATCTCCACGCGGTGGTACCGCGCCCCAGAGTGTTTGCTGACCAACGGGCACTATTCACACCCGATGGACTTATGGAGCGCTGGCTGCGTGTTCTATGAGATCCTCACGTAGGAACTAATACAGTACATGGAGGGGAAAGAATGAAGCTTGCACCTACAAAACATTTGACGTTTTTAAATGTTATGTTGAAACAAAATGTATGGTCAGAATAGGCAGTTATTGACATGTGTTTGTTCAGCAGACGCATTTATCCAAAGCGACGTACAAGAGCTTTAAAATTCTAGATTTCTTGTTTCATTTGTGTTTATTTTTTATCCCGACAAGTTTTCACACCTTGTCATGGCTTTCTGTCCGCTCCAGGTTAAGACCTCTCTTCCCTGGATCCAGTGAGCTTGACCAGGTGTCTAGCATCCACGATGTCCTGGGAACTCCCAAACCCTCTGTTCTTAGGAAGCTCAAGCCGTGAGTAAACGCTTCCTTCCACTTTGACGTCCACAGTAGATCAGCCAGTCCCTCTTCCAAAACGGTAAAAAAAACACAACTTTCCTATAAATAAAGCCAATTGCTGTCAGTAGTCAATTCTAATTCTGCTTTCTACCCAGCATACATCTCTTTGAAACCACTGTTTAAAAGTACACTCGATCCCCTCAGATATCGTAAGGTCTCCTTCAACTTTGCTAAGAGGAGAGGCAGAGGTCTGCCTGCCCTGATCCCTCATTGCTCAGAGACGTGCATGTCCCTGCTGAGCTCCATGCTGGAGTACGACGCCGAGGAGCGCATCAGTGCCAGAGCTGCGCTTCAGCACCTCTGGTTCAGGGAACAGCGGTGAGGCTCTGGAACAGCAACCCCACTGCCCGTCTAGCCTGACTGAACGCAGTGATCGTATTTGTGACTGCTGTCCAACTGTTTGCAGATAAAACCGTGACTGTGCTTGTGTGTGGGCACTGTTTTTTTAAAAGCAGGCTGGAGGAGAGGAGAGCCGCCAGCTTGACCCGACAAACCAGCCTGGTGCTGGAGAGAGGACAGAGAGGCACCCACACCCCCAGCGCTGGAGACAACATGAAATACAGGACGCGACAGGTCCTTATTCATACATATGCCTAATTTTGGAACAGTGGAATTTTGGAACACTGGTCAGCAAGAGTGGCAAGCCAATATGGCCGCTCAACTCAAAGGCAAAAGTAATCAACTCCGCCTCTTACAGCCTGTTTGATTGTGTCTTTTTTCCAGTCCTGTCATGCAGTGAAGCTGCCCAGGCTGATCGCAGCCATCCAGCCAGCCCTCAGGCCCTGCCCTGAGTCCCTGACCTGTCCTGCTAGGAGCAACCAAGAACGCCTTCCACCCATCACCAACAGGACCCATCGGTCCGCTCGCCAAAAGGTAAGGCGTCTAAAACCTTCAAATACATAGCGAGGGGGATTTAAGAACGTCTATGCAACATAAGGGTTTTTAGACTGGACAGTCAGATCACTCATAACCATACCACTGTATGTATCAGTGACCAGTTCATCTATTCTGAGTTGTGATGTCCACTTCCACTGAACTCCGCTCAAGGCTGTTGTGGTGTTTTCTCAGGCCAGAGAAGAGGCTCCGCTGCAGGCTAAGGAGAGGACCATCCTTCCCCCGCTGGGTAACCTGAACAGGAAGGAGCCCCATAGCCCTCGCTCATAATATGTTCATCTGAGCTTCTTTCATACCACGTTCAAGTTATTAAAACTACATTTGACGTTACAGAGCAAATTATTTCATGGCATGCTTGTGGACAAGTCTGCACTGAATCCTCAGAGCAACTATAACCCAAGTTCTTTTGGGAAATATAAAAGGTCCTATTGTTACTTGTTCTCTACACGCAAGAATGAGACAGAGACAGGTGGTCTGTCAAAGCTGTTTAATAGATATAACATGGAGGGGAAAAATGCTCCCACTGTTAGAACCCCCACAATCCTCTATGGGAGGGCTTGTTGGATCCAAGCTCTCTTTCCAATCAAGTACTGTACGTTTCATCAACACAGTGTCTGTCAGTTCACACCATGACGACATCAGTTCCCATCACGGTTCCTTATAGCACCCATGACCCCCACATCCATGAAGCAACACTGGACCAGTCTGGTTGGTTATGTAGGTGAGCGAGTTATTCACACATGTCAATGCACTGGTGCTAATGGGTGAAGGGACTATGTCAGCCTTAGTCTTCTGTGGTTTACCTGAGCTCTGAGTGATGGCTGAATTCGACTGCTGCACCTCTGCCTTCCTGCCTACCTGGAGGTCTCTGCAGTCACAGGCTAGCTAGCGCTCAGCACTACCTATTAGTTAAGAGGATTTCATAGACATCTCCTATACCAAATGTTTCATTAAGAAAATACACCTGAATTTTCTTTATGTACAACAGAAAAGAAACATTAACCTGCATATTCAAGATTCATTTTAATATTATTATGTATATATTTTCTGCATTAGAAATATCACTATTTTCTGAAATGAGGAACTTCCAACTAGAAATAATGATCATTTCACCCATAAATCATTGAAGTACAATATTTACATATATAATACAGAGCCCATTTTAATCTGAAACAATATTAAAATAAATGTTCAATAGATACAAAGGTTTTTATTCTATTTATATTCCAACCTTGTCAGGGAGTCTTTGCACACTCCAAAATTGTAAAGCCATTCTCTTCTAATAAACTATTAAGTGCAAACAATTTTATCTTATTTTTCTTTCTTTTAAAAAACCTATGATTGCAGCATCCAGAGTTCAGACAGAGGGGGATGACGTCCTAATCCCATAATCCCAAGTGCATCCAAGGCCTTCTCCTTCGGAAAAAAAAAACCTATGTCCCGTCACACTTAAATGAATTAAAAAATAAAAATAAACAGAAAATGACAGAACAAGTAGAATCAGTGCAAAATACTCAAACTATGATATTCTGATTGAGATTTTCAAAAGCCTTTTTTTTGTCATGGTAAAGGAAGCAAAAGACTCTGGTCTCCCGTTACTGTGAGCGTGAGATCGAGCTGTATCAGAGCCGGTCAGGAAGGAGAGACCAGAGGAGAGACCACAGCCTAGTCTGAGAATAACCTGCCCGTCCTTACATCCTGTGCAGTTTGTTTGGAAGAAGCCAAGTACAAGAGATGTGTATAAAATATGGCAGAAGTTCCCACCCTGTTTTCAGCCTGGGCGAAGCCATCCCACTCTGCGCTAACCCCTGTCCAATCTCCTTCAGGTCAGTCTACACATGGAACGGGAGGCACAGGTTGTTGTCAGGCTAAGCGGGACACAAGCTGATTAGAACCAAGGTGGAAGCAAACTGAAAACAGCCTGCTCAGATCCCTGATCAAACAACACAGTAAAAGTCTCCGAGACCTATTCGAGCTTGCGTCTCTCCCAGCCTTCCCCCACTTGTCAGACCAATCAGAGCATGGGAGCTGGGAATCACACTGATGATGGTGGAGATGATGATGATGATGTGAGAGTGAAGAGCAGCGCTGCAGGGCCTGGGGTCTGGGTGATCCCATCTCTGTGCAATGGAGCTAGGTTAAGCAGCAGCAGCAGCAGCAGCAGGAGCAGGAGCAGCAGGAGCCAGGGCTATACTACTGTCCCACTGGGAGAGTTGGCTGGGTTCTGGGATGATAGTAAACCCTGGGTCCGAGAGAGGGGGAGAGACAAAGAAAGTTGGGTTAGACCGAGAGGAACTCATGATGAACACACAAGAATTGTGAAAGTATCGTGGAGTTAGTCTGGCAAGTTAGCGTCTTCAGCACCTCAATTACTGTTTAGAAACAAGGTGTCATTGCTCCTAACGTACTAATATATATGAGGCTACAGCCTTCTGTTGAACAATTTAACTATTAAACAAGTTAATACATTTATATGTAGTTTTGTCCCATCTCTGTGGACTGATTTCACAGTATGGGCCAGCAGATTAATCCCATCCCAGTAACCAGGAGGGAGGGAGGGAGGAGGGGTCAACAACTTACCACTTTCCCCGGCCTGGCCCATGTGCAAATGAAGCCCTCCTGGCAAGCTGTGACCAGACAGTCCTCCAGGAAGATTAACACAGTGAGTCTCTCATGAGCGATCTTCTTACACACCAAGGGCTCTAGGAGAGGGACGTCCTCCATGCGTGGGCACAGCAGGGTGCCCAGAGTCTTAGCCGCGTCTGCCTTGGCCGTCCGTGCTGAGCTCAGCTGGTTCAGTTTGTCGCTGCTCTTGCTGCTGATGTGGCCCATGCTATGGTTGCGCTTGTGGTCCTTCTCGTGACGCTCCTTGCGCGTGTCATGCAGCGACAGCGTGGCGAACTTGCTGACGCCCGTGGCGATGAAGGCGCTGTCGATGATGCTGCCGCCCTTTGTACTGCTGCCGCTGCTCCCCGTGTGGCTGTTGGGGGTGCTGCCCCCTGCTGGGTTGGAGGAGTGTGGCAGGCTGTTGGAGCGAGGCAGGGGGGCAGGGAGGGAGTTAGCGGGGTTGCCACTGTTACTACTGCTGCTGCTTACACTGTTGTTGCCGTTTGTACCAGAGGGATTTGAGACGGTGGAGTTGGTGGTGGTGGTTGTAGTAGTCGTGGTAGTAACAGTCACCCCAGTGGCAGGAGGGGGGCTGGTGGCACTCATGACGTTAGTGTGAGTTCTGGTACGGGAAAGGGGGAGATGGGGGAAAAGAATGTCCTCTGTCAGGTCCCACAGGCACAGCTGGGTGTCCTGCCCCACTGAGCCAAACCGGTAGGTCACGCTGACCGGCCTCCCGTCTGTGGAGTTTCTCTTGGAGAGACGTGACTGGGCGCTGTTGGCCCGGTCCCGACCCACTCCGAAATGGATCTGCTCGTGGAATTCCTCGTCGCTGCCGCTAAACTCAGCCGGTGGGTCGCTGTCCTCCACGCTGGTCGTGCAGTGATCGAACGCCACCACGCTCACCCACGACTTGTGACCGTGACCCCTCGCGATCACCCTGCAGTCCGAGAAGGACCACACGGTCACCAGGTCGTCCTCACCGCCCGCTACGATGTACCGGCCGTCTGGGCTCCAGCACACGCAGAGCAGCCCGCCAAAATAGCTCTTCATGGTTCCATGGAGCTCCGCAGCATCGAAGCCAAACACCCGCAAGAAGCCATCCTGGCTGGCACAGGCCAGGAACTTACCGTCCGGGGAGAAGGCAAACTCGTTGAGCGCCCCCTCACCCACCGTCCAGCGGAGTAAGGGGTTGCGGGCGGACTTGCTCTTGCAGGTGTGCACGGCGTAGCTGTCGCCCTGCTTCAGGAGCTGGTAATGGGGTGCCGTGGTGCCGCAGGTGTGCTCCACGTTGTACAGGTACAAACTGCCGCTGGAATGGGCCACCAGGAACAGGCTCTCGGAGCCAGGGACCCATCGCACGCACGTCACCCGCGACTTGTCTATTAGTCTCTGGGGAAGGACAGACAAAGAAGCTTGTGAGCGCTTGTGAGAACACCTGTTTGTCAGGTAAGCATGGTAGTCTTGGAATTTGACACCCAACCACTGACAGTCCTACATGGAAATTATCTGTCGATGCCTGGCAGACAGTACAGGAAGCTGACCTTCAGTGACTACCTGTATTTTTTTGTTCCATGCATGCACTGACTTGTACAAGATGGTAATTAAAAATATAGCTACTCTGATCCGCAGGGCAGAGGGTTACCCACCTCCTCATTGAAGAGCTTGCTGGTCTCCTTCTTGATGGGGTCGATGAGCTGTACCTGGCCGGCAGAGAAGCCCACCAGCAGGGACACGCTCTCCGCCGTGGCAGTGAGGGGGTTAAAGTCATGACACGTGGGCTGTGTGCCTTTGTATATCCTCTTGTCTATAGGCTTGCTAAGATCTGCAGCCTGGAAGGTTGGAGGACATTGCATGTTATTACAGAGCACATACACCATTCTAATGAAGGGGTCATTATCAAGCTCTATGGAAGCCTCAGAATGACCCTTCATTAGAATCAGGTGTGCTGGAGCAGGGAAACATCTCAAACTGTCAGGCCAGTGACCCTCAAGGACCAGGATTGGACACCCCAGCCCTCGAGGACCAGGATTGGACACCCCAGCCCTCGAGGACCAGGATTGAACACTCTTGACATACACCTTTAGTTCATGATCGTAAAAAAAACAGCTGTCACTAAATCCAACATATCCAAGCACACATCCCTGAGATTACTTTGAACAGCTCAACAACAATCTGACATTTGCCTTCAGGGAGTGTCTGGTAGAAGACTTAGACACAGAAAAAGCACCAACACAATCAAAAACAAACTCCTGGTCCAAAGCTGCAGTAGATGCAATCAACTGACTTAATCAAACGAGTATTTTCTGGGAATACTTGTTATCATCTCCACTGGACCCAAGACACAGTTTTTTACACTTATCTGGGGGTAATGATGTCTGAAACACTGACAATCATTACCCTAGAGAGACTGAGGCCCAGAAGGGAATGTAGGTTACCATGCAGTGCCTGTGTCTACCAACAGGTGGCTGGGCTATGCAAAGATCTGGGAAGTTGAAAATAGAGCTAGCTGAACAATTACAAAAAATGTACAATTTGCTGTCATGTAACCTTAAGAAACATCCCTTCCAATTAACTTGTTAATGCCAGTTCAGAGTTTGTAGGATTAATGTTATCAATATAATAAATCATCCACTCGCAAATTGAAAATGTCAATATGACCAATGGTCCACCAGTAACCATTCAACAAGGGTCGCAATGGGAAATAGGCAAGGTAGCACCTAGTCGATGGTATGATTAGACGTAAATAGACATTTGTCGACCTTTGTTGGACTATAGCTTCATACAGCGTTCTAAAGACACGTACAATGTCAGGGAATGGAAGCTGCGTTAGGCTACTAGGGAAGAAACTACAGCTGTGCGAGATAATCATGCCCACAACCACCTCTGTCAACAACCACTTCTCGCTAAAATGACAACACCCCCATGTACAAACATGAGGTCACAACCACTGCAAACCGCAAAGCACACTGTATGACATCAACAAAAACAGAACTGCCTTGCAATGTTCCACACAAACACACCGTCATTAAATGACAGACACACAAACATTGGGGCCTGTCTAACATTATGTCAGCACACAATACGTTATTATAACACCTAGCTAACAGAACAAGGATGTGCAGCACTGCAGTGAATCTGTCCATATAAATGTCTACTTAACAGTCCCGTCAACGACGGGACGTGCCACACTGGATGTCAACATCGTGTCGCACTCATCTCATGACGAGCCATTCCTTCACTCCAAGGTTAAGCGTGAACATTTCAAGTGCAATTCAGCCTCTAAAGAATGTCATGTCACACACGCTGCACCGGCAAGTTGAAAAGTTCGCCAACAGCACTAAAATGCGGGCGTTAACTTCGTTACAACTAGTTAGCTAGCGAGCTACACATAGCACATCCCGGACAAGGTGCTGGCAAAACAAACTGTGGCGATGCTAACTAAATTAGCTAGGTAGCTAACGTTAGCTAGTAGCTGGCCAGATATATGGCCTAGCTTGACTGGCTATCTGCGCACGTCAATGAAACAATCAAATTGACAGGCATAATACAGCATATTTGAAGACAGACATTGGCTCCATGGCTTTAAATGCTTTGTAGTAAAACAATGTTATTTACCTTTCTCACGCCTTTGTAAATATAAAAGTACAGTTCCCGGCCCACATTGAAACAGATTCTGTCGCCGTTACCGGACTGATCGTTCACATTAACGAATGATACCTTAACTGGATTCGAGCCCTGTGAGTTAAAAGGCACCCTGTTTGGGCGGCTGTATTCGGAGTGAGTGAGGAGTTTGTAGACACCTTCCCGAGTGGTGAATTGAGTTTTAATTTCGTTCATCTCCTTCCCTCCTCCCTCCGCCGCCATCTTGGAAATTGGCGTTCATCCTGTCCAAACCCCGGATCTTACCCACAGTGCATGCGTTCAGCGGTTGATTCCAGAACTTTAAAGTAACTTTTGTTAAGGGTACTTGAACTATCCTGCGGTGTACGATTTACCAGTGTTTTTGCAAAGCCACTTTACGGAAATAGTAGGATCTAAACATAACTATTGTAATGTGCTTTCATGGGGATGAGTCAAGTTTTTCGCGATTGCTGAGTGAAGTTCTTTGCTCTAAATGCCTGAATTCGATTAACAGCAAAATTATGTAATAAATAAAACAAAATAAAAAATATGCATACCAGTGTGCTTTCGTTTCCGCTAAAATATTCTACACTGAAACGTGTGAATGGCGTGCTCGCGTGTAAGATATGTATCTTTAATTCTCCTATGTCTGATCAAGGTATAGAAAAGAGTAGGTTGAGTTTGAAACGCCGGTCAAAATTAGATTGAGTGGTTTCAGCATAAACCCACGACTCAAGACTTGAAGATCACAATCACACTGTGTCAAATTCCACGGTGTAAGTTGTAAACGGAGAAGCGATGATTCACCATGGTCAATTGAGGTCGGGTGAGGGTATATTTAAAATATGCATTGGTTTCTTCTAGATTTTTCTAAGGAGACAGCTTCCAATAACAAGTTGAAACGTTCAGATTGCTGGTGTGGTAGAAGTGAATACTAGTGCCATCCCCTGTATAGCTGAAGTCATAGCACCCTATAGTCGTTACACGAATATTCTAGTCTTTACTAGTACAATCATCTTCTACTACCATCTATGTGTTTTACGTTTGATCTGGTTTCATGCAATCTGCATTAATTAGGAAAAAACGTGTTTATACAATCTTTTTGATTATTGTGATGTATGATTTATTTTAATATGACATATTTATTATTATTATCAATTTTAAGCAATACACTATACACCTAGGGAATATTAATGCTTATGTCATTTTAATTCATTTTCTTCGTGTGCCAACATTTATGACAAAAGTTCTTGATCACTGAAGAAAAGCATTTGATTTATTTTACTATATTTATTAATTAATTATTTGATTTGATTAACTATTTGTGACCCAATGACCCACTGTCAAAGTGAAAAAAC
Source organism: Plecoglossus altivelis (assembly GCA_036571765.1). Classification (NCBI taxonomy): domain Eukaryota; kingdom Metazoa; phylum Chordata; class Actinopteri; order Osmeriformes; family Plecoglossidae; genus Plecoglossus; species Plecoglossus altivelis. The sequence continues at coordinate 4,489,445 of BROE01000004.1, forward strand.
TCTGAAGCTTAGGTGTTCCACTCTTTCCTTCTTAAAACAGAAAACAACCAAAATAACCACCAGCCTACAGCCTGTCTGCATTTCTACTGAAACTGTGGCTTAAGCACATGCGCTATTCTCCACAATCTCACTGCCCCCAAAAAAGATTTCAGGCCTGTTTTTTCTCAGAGGCCCTCTGGCTCTCGCTTGTCCAGTGCTTGAAGCAGGTGGTATCAGGGCGAACTGCGCACAGCTGTGACGTTAACAAGGCGCCCGGAGGTGGGCCAGGCCTGCCACACTCTATCAGAAGATGGCTGGCGCTGACTGACAGGTACCCCTTGTGACTCCACGGCCCTAAAAGGACACAAGCGGTTTATGTCTACGCACCCCTCACACACCAGCCCCCCGCCCTGGCGTTTATTCTGGAACCTTCTCAATGGGAGCTTCCAGAAAGACACCCCTTGAGTATTTAAAGACCAGGACAGGCCTGAGGGTCTGAACACAGTGAGAAGACACTGACCTGAAAGGTTACAGGACTACGACACACAGGAAGAGCAGTGATAGACTGAGATTCCTACTACTCAGCTATACTACACAACTCAGCTATTCTTTCTACTGATACATTCAGGAAGACTCAAAGCTCAGACGTTCGTTTAAAAAATATCAAGGTAAGAAATTCTACTCATGTGATGAGATTATTATTACTTGCAACTCAGGAGAATGCTTAAGGTCCTTTTCCAAAGTCTAAACCTACAATGGGTTGATGTTACAATCAAGGGGAGGGGAAGGAAGTAACAAACATAAAGGAAAGTACAGAGATTTGTTACCATCATACAGAATAGTTCTGCGATGATGAAAGTGCAGTTAGGAAAAGGCGACAAACGATGTCTGGATGCTGTAAGTCTTTGTGAAAAGACAGGCGCACATGGCCAAAAGCATGACCCTGAAGGAGAGAGACATGCTGCACACTTGGTACATGAAGTCTCACGGGCAATGGTGTTTTAAATGAACAGAAATAGTGAATAGTGAATTATTTTGATACTGGTAACTTTTAACATTATCTTGAGTAGCGACTTATTTTAAATAAAGTAGTGTAAAGCTTTAGAGCGTGCAATGGTTCTCAGGGTGCCTTTATAACTTCAGGACAATTGACCGAAAACTTTTATATAAAGATGCAGCCAAGAACTTACATATTCGACTGCTAAAAAATATTTGAGACGAAAGTTGAAATAAATTTCTAACGCTCCATTTTAGAGAGCTGGAGTCACATGGTGCTGTTGCAGCTGTTGCCATGTGGGTGTGAAAGAGCAGGGTTTGATTGACAGATGGGGCTTGTGCAACGTGATCCTGAGCTGCAGCTGCCTGTTCTTCTCTTCATCAGCCTCCTAGCTTCTCAGATCACTGGCTTCATGAACAAAATGAATGATAGAACCCGGGATTGTCCAAAACAACAACTAAAATGTGCAAACTAATGAGACAGGAAATAAAAACGTTAAAATTTGAGTCGATACAGGTCACACTAGATTATTTTTTTATGATTTCCCATTTTACTGACGCTCTTAAGTCATTAACAGGGGTCCAAACTTGTTTATGGTTTTCTATCTTAGTCATTAGTCATAGTTCGTTATTTGAAAATGTGTTCTTAATATCTACAGACCTAGGCAGGAGTTTGACTGGACATTTCCGCATGAAAAATGGAACCTCTGTTATTTTCATTGCAGATGCCAGAGAAAGCAGGCCCCGCAATGGAGGAGGAGGTGGAGACCTTCGCCTTCCAGGCTGAGATCGCTCAGCTGATGTCTCTGATCATCAACACTTTCTACTCCAACAAAGAGATCTTCCTTAGAGAGCTCATCTCCAACTCCTCTGATGTAAGTCAATCAAATATACATCTGAAGTTAAACCAGCTATATTTGACACCATCACCGTCATATAGGGAATTTGTTCTTAACTCCCGTCTGGTTAGATAAAGCCTACATACAAAACAAACTACTTGATGAAAGGTTGTGCACATTGATTATAAACCCCATCACTGAATCTCTATTGTGATCTCCTTTCATTATTATGGTAGGCTTTGGACAAAATCAGATATGAGAGCCTGACAGACCCTAGCAAACTTGAGTCCTGCAAGGACCTGAAAATTGAGGTCAGACCTGACTTGCGCACTCGCACCCTGACCCTGGTGGACACTGGCATCGGCATGACTAAGGCTGACCTGATCAACAACCTGGGCACCATCGCCAAGTCTGGTACCAAGGCCTTCATGGAGGCCCTGCAGGCTGGAGCTGACATCTCCATGATTGGCCAGTTTGGTGTGGGTTTCTACTCTGCTTACCTGGTAGCTGAGAAGGTGACCGTCATCACCAAGCATAATGATGATGAGCAGTACATCTGGGAGTCAGCTGCTGGAGGCTCCTTCACTGTTAAAGTTGATGCTGGTAAGATGCTTAATAACTACAACTCAAACACAGATTATACTTATTAAGTGATTGTTCCACATAATAAATTTACTCATCCAATGATTTTTTTACACATCCAACAGGTGAGCCTATTGGTCGTGGAACCAGAGTGATCCTGCACTTAAAGGAGGACCAATCAGAATACTGTGAGGAGAAGCGTGTTAAGGAAGTTGTAAAGAAGCACTCACAGTTCATTGGCTACCCAATCACACTCTACGTAAGTGCAATTTGAATCCTTACTTCTCCCTTTATTACACCTCTTGGATCAACATAATGAAAATATCTTTACAGATCATTTAAAATCCAAATATCTTTATTTAAAGGTGGAGAAGTCTAGAGAGAAGGAGGTTGACCTAGAGGAGGGAGAGAAGGAGGAGGAGGCTGAAAAGGACGCTGCCACTGCTGAGGACAAAGACAAGCCTAAGATTGAGGACGTGGGCTCGGACGAAGACGAGGACACCAAGGACGGGAAGAACAAGAGGAAGAAGAAGGTCAAGGAGAAGTACATCGATGCCCAGGAGCTGAACAAGACCAAGCCTATCTGGACCCGTAACCCAGACGACATCACCAACGAGGAGTACGGAGAGTTCTACAAAAGCCTCACCAACGACTGGGAGGACCACCTGGCTGTCAAGGTAAATATTTGAATGTTGACAAAACACACCCAACTTTTTTCCCCCTCCACAGTCAGGATTGTCTTGTAATCCTTATAAGAGAACATACAATATATAAATGCTCATCTCATGAATTCATGGTTTTTGCAGCATTTCTCAGTGGAGGGCCAGCTGGAGTTCCGTGCCCTGCTCTTTGTGCCCAGAAGGGCTTCCTTTGACCTCTTTGAGAACAAGAAGAGAAGGAACAACATCAAGTTGTACGTGCGCAGGGTCTTCATCATGGACAACTGTGATGAGCTGATGCCAGAGTACCTCAGTGAGTAATACACCCGCAATAGTAACTTTGCCATCAATGTCTCTAATACAATACCTACCTACGTCTTTGGTTGAGAGTTGACCAATTGGGTTTTGTGATCCTTGCCAGACTTCATCAAGGGTGTGGTGGACTCTGAGGATCTGCCTCTGAACATCTCCAGAGAAATGCTGCAACAGAGCAAGATTCTGAAGGTGATCCGCAAGAACCTGGTCAAGAAGTGCCTGGAGCTGTTCACAGAGCTGTCAGAGGACAAGGACAACTACAAGAAGTGTTATGAACAGTTCTCTAAGAACATCAAGGTAAGCCCATCCGAAAATGGATACTCAGGACTCTCCAGGCCATCTATTGAACACTACTTTACCTGGCTAAGACTGTAATAACATAGCTTTTTCCCTCTCCCTAGCTGGGCATCCATGAGGACTCTCAGAACAGGAAGAAGCTGTCAGAGCTGCTGCGCTACTACACATCCAACTCTGGAGATGAAATGGTGTCCCTCAAGGACTACATTGCACGCATGAAAGACACTCAGAAACATATCTACTACATCACTGGTGAGTTATTTAAATCCACGGTCCTTTTTTTGGAGCAGATTCGATTGAACATACATTGTTTCACAAAACAAAAAATTTAAACCACATGTGACTGATCGTGGACTCTCTCTTTTTTAGGTGAGACTAAAGAGCAAGTGGCCAACTCAGCCTTTGTGGAGCGCCTTCGCAAAGCTGGTCTGGAGGTCATCTACATGATCGAGCCTATCGATGAGTACTGCGTGCAACAGCTGAAGGAGTATGATGGCAAGAACCTGGTTTCAGTCACTAAGGAGGGTCTGGAACTGCCTGAGGATGAGGAGGAGAAGAAGAAACAGGAAGAGCTCAAGACCAAGTTTGAGAACCTCTGCAAGATCATGAAGGACATTCTTGACAAGAAGATCGAGAAGGTGTGCTTGCAGTTTCCACATGGCTCAAACACAACTGCAACGTAACAACCCATTGCAAAGAACGTGATAACTTATATATTGTTTTCAATAACAACAGGTCACAGTCTCCAACCGCCTGGTCTCTTCTCCCTGCTGCATCGTCACCAGCACCTACGGCTGGACGGCCAACATGGAGAGGATCATGAAGTCTCAAGCCCTCAGAGACAACTCCACCATGGGCTACATGACAGCCAAGAAACACCTGGAGATCAACCCCAATCATCCCATCGTGGAGACCCTGAGAGAGAAAGCAGAGGCTGACAAAAATGACAAAGCAGTGAAGGATCTTGTCATCTTGTTGTTTGAGACAGCTCTGCTGTCATCAGGCTTCACTCTGGAGGACCCCCAGACCCACGCAAACCGCATCTACAGGATGATTAAGCTTGGCCTTGGTGAGTGCAGTTGACTTTCCAAGATGACATAAAAATACAAGGATTGGATCATTATTTAGGGAGGTCTCTAATACGCGCTACATAGAAGGAATGTTCTTTACTCATGTTGTCCTTATCTTCTCTGCATTTCAGGCATTGATGACGATGATTCAGCGGTTGATGATATCCTTCAGCCCAGTGAGGATGATATGCCTGTCTTAGAAGGTGACGATGACACGTCAAGGATGGAGGAAGTTGACTAATGATTATGGAAGTAAATATTATCCCTTTGCCCTTTTAATCGGTTAAATTATATAATATTTGATCATTTTAAGTTAACTTCACTGTGAGGTCCATCACTTGATTGTAATATATCAGCTATTGATTATCAATTCATCAACTATAATTACACATTTTCTGTCTATTCAATTGCACTTGGAGTGTCAACAACACTTCAATAATAATTCAACAGGAGTTTTACCAATTTTCATTTTTGTAAGAGTGAAATGTTTTGTATAAAAATAATAAGGCTTTGTAATAAAACATATATATATTCAAATAACCAAACAGTTTGGCTTTCTTTATGAATCGTATCATTTGTGTAACTCATTATGCAACTCTATCGACAAACGAAAAACAGCAAATGCGTGTGTACATTACATGCACATTCTTGTCTTCAGAACAGAATCTGAACCACTCCTCTAAGCCCGCCTTCCGGAACAGAATTGAATGAACAATGGGCGTGGACAGAGTGACAGTGCTGCACGATTGACATGGTTTTGCCCCACTCACACAGCACACACACAAGCCGTAGTCTGGAACATTCCAGACTGTTCTCGAAGCTGAAGATTTCTCGAACACTCCGGGACAGTATAAAACCCATCTTGCTCTGCCCTCTCCATCGTTTGGGAAGACGGTGTAGTTGTCAGCTGAGGACCAACCTCACACGAAGACTAGGAATTCACAACTAATAAAAAGGTAAGACATAGAATAGTCATACTAAGGAAAACAACGTGTATGCATCAATTCGAAAAGTAGGATTTAATGTAGCTAGCTAGCTATTACTACTCTAGTACTAGGTTTTAGTCAGTGACATCTGACTACATACCAAATTACCAAACGTACTTACCGTACAAAATGATTCTGTGGAGAATTAATAAAAACGTAAAACGCTAAATCGTCGTTTTTCCTAATTAAGATGCTGTTGTCGGTGTCTGAAAAGTATTGTGTCTACCGTTATCCAATGTATTTACTGAATTTGAACACATTTATTGTACATCGCTACCGTACACTATTGAAATTAACTAGCTGAAGTAATCAAAAATATTCCCAGCTAACGTTATATGTAGTTTAACCTGCTGCTACGTGCGAAAATCCTCTCAAAGACGGATTAATTTGTAATGTCAGTTAATTTAACGTAACCGACTGTTAATTTAAGTTGACTGTGCGGGGTCGTCAACTGCATGTATTACTGGGGTGGTTTCTGTTCGTACACTAACTGTCCTGACACTGATGTTAGCTTACCCAGGTGTCACTTAATAATGAAAGCAGAGTTTCGGTTCGAGATGAATTCATCGTGTTGTCTAGCAGTTTCTAGAAACATCATGTCGTTTGCTGCGCGAACCGCCAGGTGGCGTATTCTCTTTTGGCTGTGGCATCTCGAGCCACGTGCTGCTCGGCTTCGAATACATAAGGAAATATTCTTCTATCAGCCTCTGATTATCTCAAAAGGCATATACTACCACACAGTATGTCTAGAATGTGCTTAGTGAGATTCAACATTTAAGTCATTTGGTCAAATTATTGAATCTTCCGATTTTCGAGGAACATGCAGAGAAGACGTACAACTTTTAACCCATGTCTTGTGAAAACACACTAAATCTCGATCGTGTAATAACCTTTACTTGATCATGATAGGGACAAGCAGATCTCTTTTTTGTTTGTTCGCTAAGGATGGATTACCCTAATGCAGCAGTAAGCAGAACACACACACGCACACACACGTAGAGAGAGCAGTCTGTCACACCACCTGTCTCTCCTAAGCCATTAGTCTCAGGAAGTTTTTAGAGGTTCAGGAGAAATAGATTTTTGTGAGCTCCTTAGCCAAAGATCCATCTTTATTCACATAATTAGATTACATAACTGTCCATACAGTGTTGAAATGAATGTAGGGGGGCTGTGCCAATTGTGTCACAGCAAGTGACTCACCTTCTGTGGCCTGATAAAAAATAAATGGCAGTAGATGTTATATGTATGCTGGCTGAGAAATGCCACAAAAACACTTAGGATGACTCCCATTCTGGCCGTGTCTCTGTCGAAGTGTGTTTGCTCCTTCCTGTTTGCTCATCCTTGTGCTGTCCTCAGATGCCTGAGGCTCACGACCAACCAATGGAGGAGGAGGTGGAGACCTTCGCGTTCCAGGCTGAGATCGCTCAGCTGATGTCTCTGATCATCAACACTTTCTACTCCAACAAAGAGATCTTTCTTAGAGAGCTCATCTCCAACTCCTCTGATGTGAGTTTTTTTCCCTTCTTCTGTTTCTTCGGATGAAGCCTGATCTGCTGAAGCAGTTAATGCTTCTTTGTCAAATATTTGTTTGATATTGTGTCATCATTGACATCATTCATTAGGATAATTTATTATCGCTGTTATCATTGTTATTACCTTTTTATTATTATTATTAATGACCTGTTTCACTCACATCTAGTACAGAAAGTTGGCATGTCAAATAATTCAAAGGTTTTTAAAATATTTTTTTTATAGGCTTTGGACAAAATCAGATATGAGAGTCTAACTGACCCCAGTAAGCTGGATTCGTGCAAAGACCTAAAAATCGAGATCATTCCCAACCCCCAAGAGCGCACCCTGACCCTGGTGGACACTGGCATTGGCATGACTAAGGCTGACCTGATCAACAACCTGGGCACCATCGCCAAGTCTGGTACCAAGGCCTTCATGGAGGCCCTGCAGGCTGGAGCTGACATCTCCATGATTGGCCAGTTTGGTGTGGGTTTCTACTCTGCTTACCTGGTAGCTGAGAAGGTGACCGTCATCACCAAGCATAATGATGATGAGCAGTACATCTGGGAGTCAGCTGCTGGAGGCTCCTTCACTGTTAAAGTTGATAGCAGTAAGTGCAACTAATGTAGATTTCACTGATTTTCATTCGGCATATTTCCATTCATTGGCTATGTCTGACTTGAATTCAGTTTGATGGGTCTGTGTTGGAATAGTATGAGTGTCAGAAAGAGAATTCAAGAAGAGAATTCTAACCGTGATGTCATCCTGTAGATGAGCCTATTGGGCGTGGCACCAAGGTAATCCTGCACCTGAAGGAAGACCAGACTGAGTACTACGAAGAAAAGAGGGTCAAAGAGATTGTGAAGAAGCACTCACAGTTCATTGGCTACCCCATCACACTTTTTGTAAGCATTCCCATAGAAAATACATTTCGATTCCAAGCCCCGCATGTTATATAAACGTGTATGTATTTCGTTTTGTGTAATACTGTATACATTTCTTTGTCAGGTGGAAAAAGAGCGTGACAAGGAGGTGAGTGACGACGAGGCAGAGGAGGAAGAGGAGAAGAAGGAAAAGGAGGAAGACGAGGACGACAAGGATGAGGACAAGCCTGAGATCGAGGACGTGGGCTCCGACGATGAGCACGACCACGACAAATGCTCCGACAAGAAGAAGAAGAAGAAGAAGATCAAGGAGAAGTACATCGACCAAGAAGAGCTGAACAAGACCAAGCCTCTGTGGACCCGTAACCCGGACGACATCACCAACGAGGAGTACGGAGAGTTCTACAAGAGCCTCACCAACGACTGGGAGGACCACCTGGCTGTCAAGGTAACCCATAGCACTTCCATCCTGGAACGCAAAGAACTTCAATAGCTAATAACTCATTTGTAGTCCTCGTAGTTCTCTAAATCCCATCTGCATAAAACAAATACAGGATATGGTGCTCGTTATTAGACCAAGAAATGGCAGTTGTCCTTTTGCACCCAACCTGCAGCACTGTTTATTCTAAACTATAAGCAAGGTTCATTGACAAATCAGTTGAAGCATTGACCTCCTGTTGTTTCCCCTCCTGCAGCATTTCTCAGTGGAGGGCCAGCTGGAGTTCCGGGCCCTGCTCTTTGTGCCTCGCCGCGCGCCCTTTGACCTCTTTGAGAACAAGAAGAAGAAGAACAACATCAAGTTGTACGTGCGAAGGGTCTTCATCATGGACAACTGTGATGAGCTCATCCCAGAATACCTCAGTAAGACCATTTATAAATACAGTGTATATAGACATTATAGGTATTCATTGATGTGTCAGATTGTAATTATTATTGGTTTACTTGAACAATTAATTATCTATTTAGTTTATTTTCTGCTCATTGTGGCTATTTGGTAAAGCGAAATGTAGACTTAACCTTTTCTGATTCCTGATCAGACTTCATCAGGGGTGTGGTGGACTCTGAGGATCTGCCTCTGAACATCTCCAGAGAAATGCTGCAGCAGAGCAAGATTCTGAAGGTGATCCGCAAGAACCTGGTCAAGAAGTGCCTGGAGCTGTTCACAGAGCTGTCAGAGGACAAGGACAACTACAAGAAGTATTACGAGCAGTTCTCTAAGAACATCAAGGTTGGTTTAACGCTCTAGCTATGCTTTCCTGTTCCTTACGCTAGTGCTCTCCCTTTTTGACATGACCTTGTGGGTTCAACTGTGAAGGAGCTTAAACCTTCCTGAAGAGTAGATACTGTCAGCATTTACTGTTTTTTTACCATCCTACCTGACACGTCTGGTCATGTGGAGAGTTATTGAGTGCCCTACTAACCAGTCGTTCTCTGTCTGTCTGACCCACCTGCCATCTTGTCCTCTGAGATAAGCATCTTATGAGCCATACCCATATCTCCTTACCACTCGGGGCATAGTTGGCAGCCCATAATTAATGGATGTCATATCTGCCCCGCAGTAACAGTTCCTATCACAGGCGATAATCATGTCAAACCTGCATAATAACTTGGCTTGTTTTAAGTTTAATGTAATTTGAAAAGGTCTGTTTGCCATAGAATGATTTGTGTTTTAACATTCCGAACTCTCCGTCCTTCTGTTACAGCTGGGTATCCATGAGGACTCTCAGAACAGGAAGAAGCTGTCAGACATGCTGCGCTACTACACTTCCTCCTCTGGTGATGAGATGGTGTCCCTCAAGGACTACGTCACTCGCATGAAAGACACTCAGAAACATATCTACTACATCACTGGTGAGAACACACACACAGTCATCAAACCATCGTTCCTTTTTCCATACCTCCTATCCATCACATCAAAGTGAAAGATATTTGTGTATGCGAACATCTAAATTCTAACTATTACTTCTTCCCCTGTGTTCTCAAGGTGAGACTAAAGACCAGGTAGCCAACTCAGCCTTTGTGGAGCGCCTTCGCAAAGCTGGTCTGGAGGTCATCTACATGATCGAGCCTATCGATGAGTACTGCGTGCAACAGCTGAAAGAGTATGATGGCAAGAACCTGGTTTCAGTCACTAAGGAGGGTCTGGAACTGCCTGAGGATGAGGAGGAGAAGAAGAAACAGGAAGAGCTCAAGACCAAGTTTGAGAATCTCTGCAAGATCATGAAGGACATCTTGGAGAAGAAAGTGGAGAAGGTGAGATGAAATATCCTTGATTTCACTCAATGTTACAGTATTGACTCAAGCTGAGGCACTAACAAGAAATCAGTCTGGCTCTGAAACAGACTTGGCCAGTCAAATGGAAAGGACTAGAGGGGAGTGATCGATACACTACTTGAATGTGGACTGCCATGCTATTTCTTACAGCTTTATTATGACTAAAACCTGTTTTGCGTAGCGCTCCGTAATTTACAGTACTTTGGTTCAGTTAGTGTGTCTACAGTACAGTGTGTACTTTGATATTGGGTGTCAAAGTTAACTTTGTTTCTGCGTCACAATATCACCCCTTTGGGGACAAATAAAAGATCTACCTTCCTCTCCATTACAGCCACGCTAACCTTAATCTCCTCCTCTCTCCCTGCACAGGTCACAGTCTCCAACCGCCTGGTCTCTTCTCCCTGCTGCATCGTCACCAGCACCTACGGCTGGACGGCCAACATGGAAAGGATCATGAAGGCCCAGGCCCTGAGAGACAACTCCACCATGGGCTACATGGCTGCCAAGAAGCACCTGGAGATCAATCCAGACCACCCCATCGTGGAGACCCTCAGGCAGAAGGCCGAAGCGGACAAGAACGACAAGTCGGTCAAGGATCTGGTCATCCTGCTGTTTGAGACGGCTCTGCTGTCTTCTGGGTTCACCCTGGACGACCCCCAGACCCACTCCAACCGCATCTACAGGATGATTAAGCTTGGTCTGGGTGAGTGGGGGCCTTTCCACTGTGATCATCTAAGCCTCACCTACAGTACATTGCGCTAAAAAGTTCTCACTGTAGAGAATGCCAGACAAAATAGGTTGAGGCTTCAATGACTAGATGAGAGTGCCAGGTACATGGTTACAAGGGTCTCGATTCAACTAACAGTCTCTCTTCTACCCCCCCCCTCCAGGTATTGATGAAGATGACCTGACCACAGATGAGCCTTCCTCTGCCCCAATTGAGGACATGCCACCACTGGAAGGGGACGATGACACATCCAGGATGGAGGAGGTTGATTAGTCCTGACTCCAGTGTATCATATCAGATACAAGCGTTGGGGAGTAGTGTTGTGTATGCCTGGATTTTGATGTTTGTTCATGTTGAATGTTTCCCTGTTTTCCTCTTAACCAGGATGTCCTTTACCCTCCCCATTTGACCACACAGCTCTGATTCATTCCTTGAAAATGTGTTTCGCTTTCTTTAAAAAAAAGAAAAGAAAGAGCTATGACACTTTTTTGTATTAAGTTTTTTTAATTTATACATATACCTGTATTCCTTTGTGTCATTTATTGTAAATATCTTCTCAAAATTGATACTGTATCTTGAGACGGTGAATCCAAAATAAACTTATACCATGTACCAATTGCCTTGTCTTGCTTTGCAACAAACTGAAGCAGGGGTCTCCAATCCTGGTCCTCGAGGGCCGCTGTCCTTAAGGTTTTCAGTGTTTCCCTGCTCCAGCACACCTGAGTCTAATAAAGAGTAATTATGAAGCTTCCACAGAGCTTGGTAATGGCTCATTCATTAGAATCAGGTGTGCTGGAGGAGGGAAACATCTAAAACCTTCAGGACAGAGGCCCTCGAGGACCAGGATTGGAGACCCCTGAGCATTAATACTTTTCCTTAAGTAACGGCGTATGCTTACATGAAAGTGACGGTAGGTGGCGCTTCTTCCCGAATCTCGACGCAGCTCAGTGGGGGAGGGGAGATGAGCACGCTCTCCCCAACTTTCATTAGCCAGTCACATCGTTCTGAAATACTAGTTTTATAAAATGTTGCCCACCGATTACGTAAAGATATAAATAAAAACGACGTGGGGAAAATCCTACATGTCTGACGTTGTTGTTTGATACTTATAAAAAATAGGGAACACTTGATTATAAAGTCATGTTATAATAGATGTAACTCATCCTAATGCGTGAGAAAGCCGTCGCTGTCACAAGGTGTCGCCTACAGACAGACAGCTCCCGCTCTCCTCCACCAGCAGCAGCACAGTCTGTCAGAGACGTTGAGTCACCTGATAGATAGCAGCCTATCACATCAGCGACGCCAGCCACTACAGCGCAGAAGACGGGAGTTGGCAGATTTGGTGCTGCTGGACTGTCAGAAAGGGAGCAAGGGTGGCAACGTTAATGCAATGCCGAATAAAACGAAAAAAGATAAGGTGAGTTTACAACACCTGGCCGGACTATCTGCAGATAACAATCGGGTCGTTTCGATGTGTTTGAAGATTAATCCAGGCTCACGTACTTGACAGTTAGCTAACGTTACAGTATGTCCCATCTGGATCTAGGTGCGACTCCAACCAGAGTCTTGGCTAGTGTGTGTGTGTGGTGTGTGGTAGCGACGTTAGCAAGTACTTTGTAAATGTACGGTCTTGGAAATTTCAGCCGGTTGTGAACTAGCTATGCATAAACATGATTGTCTTGCCATGGCTGCTATTATAACGTTTATTTGTCTGAAAGCCTGAACTTTGAGCTAGCCACTATGCTTTGCCGGTGTCTGCAGAGGCAAGCAAGACAACAGTCACATTAGTTAGACACTGAATCCTCACCAAAGCGTCTGTCACCAAAAATGCTCAGCTAGGTTAGCCAGCTAGTTGTGAGTATCTTGAAATAACTTTGTTCTACTCACACTATAATTCGCTAAGCGGACATATGCACCACATCAAGTTCTTTAAGACTAGCTAGATGACTAGATAGATGGGTGACGTCAGATAGCGTTTCCATTGCTTAAACTTGAGCTAGTTTACGAAAGGGTAATGCTAGCCACGTCCGCTTGACAGCTAACGCTACATAGCTAGCTCGAGGTATGTACTATGTGACTAGGCCAAGTAGCCACTTTATTGTTGTGCTAAATTTGGCTTCGAAGTGTGACTACTAACCACCGTTATGTAACCCTCACCAGCTTTTAGCCTAGAGTTGTGAATTAAGACGATATAAACTAAGGTATTTTCTAATTTCCTTTTAGGAGACCCCCAAGTCTGGTAAAGTCGGGAAAACTGGAGCACAAGAGAATTCAGAACATGAGGTAACGACTGAGACATAGGACATGACTACACTTACTGTCCCGTTGCAACTCTGTTAAACAAGGAACACCGGCTTTCCATGGTGACCTTAACTTTAGTGGGTCATTACGACACAATAAGAGGTCATCTAGAACAATAAGGGACACTTTTAACGAGTGTACAAGTTGAACCTTTAGTCATCGTGTTGTTTGAGACCCATTTTGCTGTGTAAGTGGAGAGACGGCATCTCCACCACCAACAGTGACATGTTAAGCTTGCAGGAATGTGGATGGACTATAGTTAACTGATGTTTTTCAATATTTTAAGACCCTAGAGTCTCTCCATATTACTGCCTGTCCCTGACTTGTAATCCAGTGTTATCTGTGTTGCGTTCTGTGTCAGCTGCATATCTGCTAATGCGCAAACCTTGTGTCAAATTGAAATTGCTGGGCAACAAGCTGTCACTGTTAGCCCCCCTCCTACACACACACACACACACACACACACACACACACACACACACACACACACACACACACACACACAGCCCCTCCCATCCAAGTGTCTAGCTCTGTAAGCTTCAGGGGGATAGTGATAAAAACCTAAACATGGTGCTCCTAGCTATCATAGAGACGATCTAGGCACTGTAATGCCCTTTGTTTACATGCAAGTATTGAGTTTACTGCTTTGGAGCTTCTAGCTGGTTTAAAGCAAGTTATTCACCTCATTGCCTCTGTAGCAAGGGGCCCCTCTGGCATACATATTTCGGTTTTACTCATGTAAATTCTTATGTCCCCTTCCAATTCAACGCTTGGCCTGCCACTTGAAGCACTGGTCCCCTGCGTGCAATATGAACCCATGAAGCTGCCTGTGGGTATATGAAGAGCACAGACAACATTGGGTTAATGAATCAGAGAAGACCTTCTGTTGGGTCACATGAGTCAGTAATCCAGCCCATCATGGGGTCCAGCAGCAGCTTTATTTGTCCCATTACTAGACAGTGGCGACCATGCTAAGCTGCTCTAACTCCTAAACACTTGTGGTCTTGTAGTGTGAGAGAGGGACAGCAAGCAAAGAACAGCGGGGCAACATTAGTTGGGTTTTTAAGTGACTTTGACAATTCCCTCGTGCTACTGTTGATAAAACTAGACTGATGCGAACCTGTGGTTGCAGGGAGAGTGAGAATGATGTTGTCAGGTGTGTTGGGATTAACGGCTCTCAGCCAGCAGGTGAGACACGCACACATGAACAGCCAGACTTGTCCCATGTGACCTACGTTTTTTTGGCTCTGGGAACAGTTGATCTAAAGCTGTTAAATTCGCAAACAAACATGACCCTAATCCTAACTGCCCCGTCCTTTAGACTTCTACGTTGCAAGGGAAGGTTTGGCTGGTTGTTTACACTGTGCTTATGTCGCCGTCAGTTCTCCAAACACAACGCTGGTTGCCAGGGCGAGGAGTGAAACTTTTGGCATTGTACAGGCCCACTGCTTTCGCAGTCATTGTATTGCGAAATGTTTCCATCTCACCTGGTCCTTCCTGTTTCCCAAGGGCTCCAACAGGAAGGGGAGTAACAGTGTCCCACCCACCACTCAGCTGCTGAAGGGGAAGCAGCCAGGGACACAAACCCCTCTCAAGAAGGACAAGAGGCAGAGCTCCTCTCGTTTCAGCCTCAGCAACAACAGAGAGCTGCAGAAGCTGCCGGCATTCAAAGGTATCGCAGCCCCCCTGCCGGGCACACCTGGTGTTTATCTACGGGCAGCTCTACCATCGGTCATCTGGGGGGGTGGGAGTTAGCTCAGTGGTATAGCTTTTAACTGTAGATCACAATGTTGCAAGTGAACCCCCCCCCCCACACACACACACACCCCTGTGTGTGTTGTTAGGGTTGATACGTTGGCGTAGGAGTAGATGTGCTGGCGTTTCATTATTATTACATGCAGAGGATCAGATCAGTTTTCCTTTCATGGGCTCTCTGATTAATTCATATCCTATGGCACCTGTCAAGTACCTGTTCTTAACCCTGGTGAGGCAGCTCATCATCTGGGAAGATAGTCTGAGGTTGGTTGCTATGCTGGGTTGGATGTTTAAGTGGACCCATCAGTTGTCATGTTGCGCTCTAAGCAGTATACGAGCACAGTGTTCCAGCCAAGGCTTGCGTGGCTTTAGCCCTGAGTAAGCTACATGTACCTCCTGCTAAGTGAAAAGGGGGGGAAAAAGCATTGTTATGTAAATCCCACGGACGATGACGCTCTCTCGTCTCTCCTCCTCCCACGCCCCTCTGATCATCCCCTGCCTTCGCTCTACCACCATGGCCAAGCCTCGTAAATCGCAGAGCCGCAGACAGACTTACGCAAGACGCGGAAACAAACAGTAGACGTAGATGGCATGGACTTTGCGCTGGATTTAACCCAAGTGTCTATATTTAGGGGTAATCCAGAGATAAGGCTCTAATGCCGCTGGCCCTTGTGTTTCAGGATGCTCTTGGAGCCCAGATAAGCAGAGACTGGCTGAGCAGAACTCCCTCCTTCTCTCTGTCCCACTGTCCGTTACGGCGCAGGCACGACCTCTGCTATGCCAAACTTGGCGTGTATCGTTGTTGTCAACGTGGGTGTCACAGATTGGGGTGGTTGTGAACGTCCAGGACCACAACAGCATTAGTGTTGTCTTGGTGTCCCAGTCAGTCAGGGTAGTTTGGGTGGTCCTGCTGTGTTCATGTCATCGCTTTGGCTTTGTTCTCTGTGTCTTCAGGGCTAACCTCTGCTCTTACAAGGATTAGGTCAGAGGTTAAATTGCTGATCCATCTATGGCTCCTGCCCAACCTGAAGTAGACCTTTGGAAAAGGGCCCAGACATGCTCGCACACGCGCGCACACACATCTGTTGGTTTGTAACAGTAACCAGGTAATCCAACTTCCTGGGCTGCAGTAACACTGCGTCCCATCCTTTGCTGCTTGGTGTGTTCCTTCAAACACAATGGAAGGAACTCTGCAGTGGGACTTGACTCAATACTCGGTTCAGTTGGTTAGCACAGACGAGGGTTACCGTCTGCGTTCCAGACAACCCGTACAGATGTCTGATAAGCTGCTCATGGCTTCAGTTCATCCAGCATCTTAAGCTTCTCTGGAAGTTTTCCTTTGGGTAGTTGGATGTAATACTGATCCTGTTCAAACAGACACCTATCAAGGCCTGTTTTCATCCCAGACATTCTGCCACTGGACAGGAGGCTGTGTTTTAGCTGCAGGCCTGCTGGCCTGGGTGAACCCTGCCCAGTGTAGGGCCTGTCTAGGAACCACTCAGTCAGGCAGGGCCTTCTACTACAGCCTAGCACAACTGATGACAACTGGATGAACGTTGATTCATTTAAGCCATTTGGAAAACGAAATGTTCTTGTTGTTCTATTGGACGCAGGGACGCAGCACACCAGAGTCTGACAAGTTGTTTTTTGTGACAGAATCGCCCTCCCATAGGGAGAGAGGAGCTGTCCTGAGCTGTGGAACATTTTCCAGAGTAATGTCTCCACCTGATGGTTGAGTGAAAACACAGCGCTTCAATGAGGAATTTCCTTCACTGTCCCAAGTGTCCTTTTCTTAATTTGATGTCATGTTCTAGAATACGCTTTAGAACCCTGGAATGGGTTCTACTCCAGGCACTCCTCTGCCAACGACATGAAACTATTGTGAATCTGATCAATGCTATAGTGCTTCAAATTGACAATGTCCTTAAACTCTGGTGAGAACACAGTACCGGCTGGCTGTGATTATTAATAAGATCAGCAGACTAGAATCTAGCCTTTAGCTGTCAGCAGCTTTAGTGTATTTTTGTACTTTTTCTCGCTGTCCCACAATTCTCTCCATCGTCTACAAACAAACCTTATATGTAGAACAGCCTGATGCCTCACAAGCTAAAACTCATTCTACACCGTGACTCTTGAGAACAGGGCAAGTGTTTATTAATAACCTGGACTGGGTTGTGGGTGTGGGTGTGCGTGTGTCATAGGAGGGTAAAATAACCACAGGGAGAGTGTGTGTGTGTGTATGTGTGTGTTGGGTTGGTATGTTTCGGAACAACAGGTCCTCTGATGGTTAAATGCCTCATGACTTGAGAAGAGCCCAGAGAAGGCTGCATTCAGTGAGACAAACCAGAGTCCCTCTGCTATGAGGCAGCCTTGCCCTCCGAGGCAGCCCTGGTCTCCGAGGCAGCCCTGGTCTCCGAGGCAGCCCTGGTCTCTGAGGCAGCCCTGGTCTCTGAGGCAGCCTTGCCCTCCGAGGCAGCCCTGCCCTCTCAAGAGGCAGCCCTACCCTCTCAAGAGGCAGCCCTACCCTCTCAAGAGGCAGCCCTGGCCTCTGAGGCAGCCCTACCCTCTCAAGAGGCAGCCCTACCCTCTCAAGAGGCAGCTCTGGTCTCTGAGGCAGCTCTGGTCTCTTAAGATCCAAACCCAAGGAAGCCCTAGCCCCTGGCTGTAGATTTAGACCAGCACTAGACCCACTACGGTCGGAATAATCTTGAGCGTCAGCAGGCCTGACAGTGATGATCTCCCAGTGATGCTGTTAGACGATGAGTCTGACTTTCCATTCACAGCGACAAACCGTCAAATGGAACAAGATGATGTGTCTGAGGTGTAGTTCTCAACATAAAATATGCAGATTTGCTTTCTGAACCGCATCCAGTAAGTGTCAAAGCCAAATGCAGATCCTGCACATTCCTTCCAATCATTACTTCCCCTTGTAAGCTCACTGAAGGCTTGCTAAGATTCTCCATGTTGTATGTTATGGGTCACGTGTTTCTCTCAGAGCTTTACTCTGAGGTTGTAGGGTGAGGGTGTGGCCTGGTCGCTCTGGGGTTGTAGGGTGAGGGTGTGGCCTGGTCGCTCTGGGGTTGGAGGGTGAGGGTGTGGCCTGGTCGCTCTGGGGTTGGAGGGTGATGGTGTGGCCTGGTTGCTCTTGCCAGTTCATTTATAACCATGTTCAGCCCCCTCCCAAACTCCACACATTTTATAACTGTTGGTGCTGTTTGGCATAGCAACAGTTACTCCTCCACACATGCCCCCAGACCCTCCCTTGTCAGGACCCTGGCCTGGACCTTGATCTGGACCCTGGCCTGGACCCTGGCCTGGACCTAGGAACACAGTGGCCAACTTGTTTGGGAAAGTCGACCAGCTAGTTGTGACCTTTCCAAGAACATAATTGAGTTTGCTTTTACACTCCAAACAAAAATTAGTAAAAAGATCATCACGTACATATGTCTGTCTGGAAAAGCAGGCGCCTCAATGTGAAAATGGGCTTGATTGTCCAGTAAAATGAAGCATGACGTATTCATTAAGTTGGAGGGTGTTTCAGATGAAGTGTAACTATGAGGATATTAGAACTAATGACTGTAGTGTCAGCTCTCCATGCTGGGGGCTCTGTCCAGGGAGTCACAGGCAGGAGATTTTGATGGAGATTTGAATAAGGTTTCTCACGAAGTTAAATGTCTATCAAAGTGGTGCTCTTGCATAAGCATACATCCTAACTTTCCCATCCACCTTCTCGCTGTCGTGTGTGTGTGTGTGTGTGTGTGTGTGTGTGTGTGTGTGTGTGTGTGTGTGTGTGTGTGTGTGTGTGTGTGTGTGTGTGTGTGTGTGTGTGTGTGTGTGTGTGTGTGTGTATGTGGTGTGTGTGGTGTGTGTGTGTGTGTGTGTGTGTGTGTGTGTGTGTGTGTTGTGTGTGTGTGTGTGTGAGCTCATCAGCAGTGCAAGTTTCTGCCTGATATGAGCAGCTGAGCTAGCTGTAGAATGTGGTGCCCTGCATAAGCACTTCCTGAGCTGCTTGCATGTTGACTTCCTGTCATTTTAATTCTCATGCACCTGGATCTGGGTCACGTAATCGCACCCACACACACACACTATTTATGACAGTAACTATTGTGGTGCCAGTGACTGTCATCAGACCTCAGATCCCTTTTATCTCTCTGTTTTCATACTGGTCTTTCATTGATCTCTGTCCCTTTTAGACTGACGTGATTCATACTTAGTGTTTGGAGAACAATGCTGGTTTGTCTGAGACATGTGGAGAGGGAGGGAAAGAAAATGTTTTGTTTAGCCTTTGAGTTATAGTTTCTTCTTGAATAGTTTTTCTTCCTTTTGAATGTTGTTTGGTTTGGATTCTAGAGCTGTCTGAAGTTCACTGCACTCTGAACCTAACTGGTAGACCTGCTCCAATCACAGGAAAGGTCCCTCCCTTCCCCCAGCCCACCAAACCAATCTCCTCCCTCATGTTTATGCATTCTGACAGCTCGCTCATGTGACCAGGGTTCAGCCAATCAGGTCCCCTCTGTCAGGAATGACATCACTAACTAGCTGGTTCCCTCCAGCAGCAGGGGAGCTTCATTTTCTGCTCTGAGTGTTTGTGCTAAAATGGAGGCTGGCTCCTTGCCGTAGCCTGGCTTGGCCTCTGCTCTCCTCGCTCCTGCCCCAGCCTCTAGATGTTGACATGTACTAGAACTGCTGCAGGAATGGTCCAGGACGCTCCAGGCTCCAACGGGCCTTTTCAGCCCGTGGCTCTTATGCATTTTAGAGGTGAGGAGGACTGCTACGTTTTTTCTTTATTTTGAAAGGGGGGTGGGGGGCAGAGGGGGGGAGAGGAGAAAAATGTATGTGCGTCTTGTCCTGCGTGTTTGATTTATCGGAGTGGTTGATGATTGAGAATGTGACCGTTTGCCATCTGTAGCCTTGTGCTAAACGTGCTGGTGGAGGAGGAGCAGGGAGCAGGAGTTGTGTGTGTGTGCGTGTGTGGAGGTTGTCAGTTGTGCTGTGTGGTATCCTCTCATGTACTGCCTGGGGTCATACTGGGGTATTTTTTGGGGGGGACGGGGAGGGGTGTTGCAAAAAGTGTTGTGATTGTGTCAAGGAGGAAGGCTAGCGCGCTGCATAGCTGGGCTGAAGAGAGCGGGAGGAAGGGAGTGAGGCAGGGGAGGGGGGCTAGTTTAACTGCCTTCTGCTGCCTCTCCCATCCCCCACTAAGACTGCTGATGTCTAAGGATGTGAGGTCACAGGCTGGAGATGTATGTTGTCTCCCTGAAGCTGTGTACCCTCTGCATTAGTCTGCCTATGGACTTCTCAAACTGCTGCCCAGCTAAATGAATGTGGTGTGTGTGCGCGCGCGCGTGTTTGTATACGTGGGGTGGGTTTGTCTTGAAGTCGATCCACTTTGCTGCAGGAGTAAATCTGTGAAGTGACACTGAGGTTGGCATTTTAATGATGTTGAGTTGAAACGTGTACTGACGTACTGGGCTTGCTGGCAGTCGTGTGTATGAATGATCAGCGTTTTCCCTGTGGTTTCCCACTGTGTGAGGGGGATAAAAACATTTCAAAGGTTAGTTCATTATCCATACAGGAGTTTTTCGATTTGTATCCCTGTTTACTTCATTGTCAACGTGTAGATTTACACTACCTTCCTGTACCAGAGGAGTACACCAGAGGTAGGAATTTGATTCAAATTGACAGGACTGCTTGTTTAGCTTCACCCCCCCTGTTGGACCAGCTGGTTATAGATGTCAAAGGGCAGGGAGGTAGACAGGCTTTTTGAAAGGGAGGTGGGCAGGCAGGTAGACAGGCTTGTTGAAAGGGAGGTGGGCAGGCAGGTAGCAGGCTGTTTTGAAAGGGAGTGGGCAAGGTAGGTTAGACAGGCTTGTTGAGCGGGAGGTGGGCAGGCAGGTAGACAGGCTTGTTGAGCGGGAGGTGGGCAGGCAGGTAGGCAGGCTTGTTGAAAGGGAGGTGGGCAGGCAGGTAGACAGGCTTGTTGAAAGGGAGGTGGGCAGGCAGGTAGACAGGCTTGTTGAAAGGGAGGTGGGCAGGCAGGTAGACAGGCTTGTTGAAAGGGAGGTGGGCAGGCAGGTAAGACAGGCTCTGTTGAAAGGGAGGTGGGAGCAGGTAGACCAGGCTTGTTGAAAGGGAGGCGTGGGCAGGCAAGGTAGGCAGGCTGTTGAAAGGGAGGTGGCAGGCAGGTAGGCAGGCCTTGTTGAATAGGGAGTGTGGCAGGCAGTTTAGACAGGCTGTTGAAAGGGAGGGGCAGGCCAGGTAAGGCAGGCTTGTTGAAAAGGAGGTGGCAGGCAGGTAGGCAGGCTTGTTGAAAGGGAGGTGGGCAGGCAGGTAGACAGGCTTGTTGAAAGGGAGGTGGGCAGGCAGGTAGGCAGGTCTGGCTGAAAGGCACCAGGGAGGCAGGCTGTCAGTCTGCAAGGCAGGCAGCACGGTGCCTGGGGAAGGGCGGCCGGATTCCTGTGAGAGAGGAAAGGTCAGGAACCCAGGCATGCAGCGACACACAGCCAGACTAGATCCTCTCTTAATATTTCAGGACCCGCTCAGAAACACTAGTGCTGTTGTGTAACTGGAGCAAAACCTGCGCTTGCCTTGGAGGGAGAGAGGGGGACATGCTCAGAGCGCAGCACATGTCTCAACACACCAACGACATGCAGCAACCAGGGGACAGGGAGAAGGAATGAGGGGAAGGAAGTGAGGAAAGGGGGAGGGAGGGGGAGTTTTCAAGGAATGAAAGAGAGGGAGTAAGGGAGAGCCATTTCTGTCGATTCTCTACAGGGTGCCCAGACAGGGATGAGGGCAGTGTCACAGAACGTTCACCAAGTTTGAAAATGCTTCAAAATAGACCTCACCCTTTTCACATGCTCCGGATGAGAGAGAGAGAGAACTGTGCTAGATATATAAGCACCACATTAGGCCTCTGCTTCACAAATGGGCCACGTTGAAAATCCTTTATGTTGAGACCATTAATCTACATTCATTCAGTCGTTGCGGATGTAGGTGACGGGAATTGCGGCTTGTTCTATTGAGGTTAGAGGTTGAATTCGATGGCCAACATCCATCTCCTCTCTACGGATGATGATAATGGGGTGAGCGAGTTGGCCTGCGAGGCTGGATGCTTATAAACATTGATTCGTGCCTGGCTTGTTGTGCGATCCATCATACATACACAGAAGGCTAAGTGTGCGTCTAGTATAGCTTGGATGAGGTAGCGACTTCAGAAGTGCAGTGAGTACAAATGAATACCGACACAAAAGACAATTCTCGATCCTCTGACGTGATCGTTGAGAGAACTGGTTCATCAGTGATGTTATCTCTTCCTTCCATCCGTGCATGTGCGCACATACCTCGAGTATCTACTGCAGTGGTTTCAGGTGTTTCACTGGTAGGGTGGGTCTACAGCACAAACACTAGCTACGTCCTGTGTGATGACAGCTTCCCTTCTCTGTGTCCTGTAGATGTTCCCCTTGCTGAGCAGGAGAAGCTCTTCATTCAGAAGCTCAGACAATGCTGCGTGCTGTTCGACTTCCTGTCCGACCCGCTGAGCGACCTGAAATGGAAGGAGGTGAAGCGGGCGGCGCTGAGCGAGATGGTGGAGTACATCACTCACAACAGGAACGTCATCACAGAGCCGATCTACCCAGAGGTGGTGCACATGGTCAGTTCCCAGTGTCTGTCTGTCTGTCTCTTTCACATGGTCAGTTCCCAGCGTCTGTCTGTCTGTCTGTCTGTCTGTCTCACAGAATCAGTACCCAATGTCTGTCTGTCTGTCTGTCTCACATGGTCAGGGTCAGGGTCACCTGACCCTTCATCGTACACAGTCAGTATCTCTCATCATCTGTAGTCAACAGCAGGTTGGTTCTGGAGGCTGGATGAGCCCCTCCAGACATTCATAATCAGCCATCTTGGCAGGGAGGACGGTGACAATGGTTTGGTGTTGAGCAACGCGTCAGTCGCTAATGAAGTGTACGCCTGATGGAGGCCAGGCATGGAGAGGTTTGTCTGACACCACCTGCTTGTGGTTTTGGCTTCTCCCACCTCCGTGTGTCTGAGCCTGAGAGGTGTGCATACAGAGTCTCTTATCTCTGTTCCTCCTTCTTATGTCACTGGCCCCAGAGGCCCAGAGATTTGGAGAGAGTCCAGTGAACTGCGTCTGAACCCTGGGGAGGACGTCAGGCCATACGCACCTCACCTATGTCACGTCCCTGATCAGGCTTATCACATCTCAGGCTTTGTGGCGCTAGCATCATCGGGTGGAAGCTGAAATAGCAACTGTCTGTCTTGAGGTTGCTTGTGAGCTAACCTGCAGGGCAGATGCGGTCTAATCTTGTTTTTTTTTTGGTGTTTGTTTTCTTCCCTCCTCTGCCTCATGATTAAAGGCGGCTGTTGCCGTTGGTTTCCACAGTTGTGACAGTCGATGCAGATGTGATGTGTGATGTTTGATGTCTCATCCGGAGTGGTGAATACAGAGTCGCTGTCCTCTGTGACAGCTTTGGCCTTGCTTCTATAAAGGACCATACCAATACGATTTCAACTGGAGCCTGTCTACAACCTATATTCGCTGTAGTAATGAGCAGGGCAGCATTCCCTCCAACCATGGCCTGTGTGGCAGAAGAAGAAGAGGAAGAGGAGGAGAGAGGAGGAGGAGGAGGTCAAGTTTGGCTGATAGGATTCAACCAGACTCCCTTGATGATGTGACCTGGATGCTAGGTCGCCCCTCTCTCTCTCTGTCAGTCAGTCTCTGCGGTTGAATGAAAGCTCTTTGATGTTTATCAAAGCCGGCCTTGACGGCGTGGCGCGGGAGACGGCGGACAGTCGAGGTGCAAATTGCCCCCATTCACCTGGCGTGGCCTTTTTCTATTTGATCAGGGCTGCAGAAAATGCAAGGTAGCCGTTGAATCAGCATGAAAATATCCTCTCTAACCTCTGAATTGTTCCTTTCCTGTCCCCCCTCCCTCCTCCTCCTCTTCCCCTAACAAAGATGACACTTTGAAGCCAACTGCTTTTATCATCAAAGTATGGAGATTGACGAGGACACAGCCTCTATTCTAATACTTGCGGTTCCGTCATTGGGGACTCAGGGCCTCGCAGGGGGGCCCAAGCTCTGCTGTTACTGTTTTGGTTCTCTGGTGACGTGAAGGTTCCCCTGGCTGAGCCACGCTGTGGAGGGGCAGGGGGGTTTGGGGAGCGGGTAATATCAACCAATGGAAGCCTTCAGAAGTGAACGCATCTCTATCTCCTCTCTCTCATACTCTTTCTCTCTGCGGGTTTTCAACTGAGGGAGTGGCAGGGTGTCAGTGAGAGAAGTGCAAAGGAAGGGTGTTCTCAGTGTTTGTGGAGAGAGAGAGAGAGAGAGGGAGGGAGAGAGCCTGTAAATGCCAGTGTAAAGGTCCTGACACTCTGTCATGCTCCACGTTACCACTGATTAACAGCCTGGGGGCCCCGGTCTGACCAGATCGATTCAAATGCTCCCGTAAATGAACACGCGATGACGCTCTCGCAAACCCTCATCAGTGAGCTGCTGGTTTGCGGGCTGTCCTGTTGGTGTGGGGTGCTGTGCTTGTCAGACCGGGGACTGACTGACTGTCTTCCTGCCTCCAGTTTGCAGTGAACATGTTCAGGACGCTGCCGCCATCGTCTAACCCCACGGGCGCCGAGTTCGACCCGGAGGAGGATGAGCCCACTCTAGAGGCTGCGTGGCCGCATCTACAGGTACACACACACAGTACTGCACACAGGATATGTGCACACACACACACACACACACACACACACAGTATATGTGCACATGCACACAGGAAGAGTGAGCCTGCTTCTCTCTGTCTGCAGCTCGTCTACGAGTTCTTCCTGCGGTTCCTAGAGTCGCCAGACTTCCAACCAAATGTAGCCAAGAAGTACATCGACCAGAAGTTTGTGATGCAGGTATGAGCCCTCCCCCTTTCTGTGTGGGTCAGGTGGACCAGAGGGTCTTCTCTGTGGGCTTCAGCCTGCATGTGGATGCACCTTTTGTGTAAAACGATCAATTCAAGTCACTGTATTGATCCAGGAGGAAATTCCTTGTTCAAGTGATCAATAAAGGTCATAGAATCAAATTGCCCCATTTTTAATTGTATGTTTGTGTGTGGTCGTGGTCGTGGTCTCTCCTCAGCTGCTAGACCTGTTTGACAGTGAGGACCCTCGAGAGAGAGACTTCCTGAAGACCACTCTGCACCGCATCTACGGCAAGTTCCTGGGCCTGAGAGCCTACATCAGGAAACACATCAACAACATCTTCTACAGGTGAGGGACGAGCCCTGCTGCTCTGTAGATACTGGCTATACATGGAGCCAAGGCTAATGGAGCATTAGTAGTAGTATTCTTGGTATTAGTAGTAGTAGTANGAACATCATAATGGAATAGCAGAACTATTGGAAATATTAGGAAGGTAAATGATGCTTTTCTCCATAGAAAATGCCTTCATGCCCTGTCAACTGTATTGGATTGCGGGTCATTAATCTGTCTCCCTCTCTCCCTTGCAGCATAATCAATGGGTTTGCCTTACCATTGAAAGAGGAGCACAAGATTTTCCTGTTGAAAGTTCTGTTGCCTTTACACAAAGTCAAGTCTCTAAGTGTTTATCACCCCCAGGTAGGCCCCTCCCCCTCCCTCCCTCTCCCCCCTCCCACTCCCCTCTGGGATCAGCACTGGAGCCCTGCTTAAACTGCAGACATAGACTAATAAGAAACACCTCTCTTTCTCCTCTATTCCATCTTCCATCTTGCTCTCTCTCCCCCAACCTTATCTATCCTCTCTGTCTCTGCGTGTCTCTCTCTCTCTCTCTCTCTCTCTGTCTCTCTGTCTCTGGACTGACAGCTGGCCTACTGTGTTGTGCAGTTTCTGGAGAAGGACAGCACTCTCACAGAGCCAGTAAGATTATATTGATATCTTGATGTTTTGTTTTATCTAGTGACCTTAATTTAAGTAAGCAACACATTGTGTTACAAAGTCTTATCCAATTTAAAGATTTTAACTACGCTGGCAGCCAAATACACTTGTTCAAAGCATCAACAAGCTGAAAGTTGTGACTTGATAAGATGTGGTGCTGATGACAGCTTCTGTCTGTCTCCAGACAGTGATGGCTCTGCTGAAGTACTGGCCCAAGACCCACAGCCCCAAGGAGGTGATGTTCCTCAACGAGCTGGAGGAGATCCTGGATGTCATCGAGCCCTCCGAGTTTGTCAAGGTCATGGAGCCGCTCTTCAGACAGCTGGCCAAGTGTGTCTCCAGCCCCCACTTCCAGGTCTGCCTCTTTCCCATCCCACCCTGGTGTGCGTGCGGGCCGCTGAGCGCTAGCGATACAAACGCTGCGTGTTGATGTGGGAGAGAACCAAGAGTTTCAGTTACTTGTGTGTGGTATGGGAGCGTGTTTGTTTGTGTGTGTGCACTGGTCCCTGACAGCTATGATGTGCTATGCTAGGTGGCAGAGAGAGCTCTCTACTACTGGAACAACGAGTACATCATGAGCCTGATCAGTGACAACGCAGCCAGGATCCTGCCTATCATGTTCCCCTCACTCTACCGCAACTCCAAAACCCACTGGAACAAGTGAGTCACAGCCAGATCCCTGCAACGCTACCTTGCTCTCTCCTCCCTCCCTCCATCCCTCTCTCTCTCCTCCATCCCTCTCTCTCTCTCTCCTCCCTCCTTCCCTCTCTCTCATTCTCTCATTCTCTCCTCCCTCCACCCCTCTCTCTTGTCCCTCCTTCCCTCTCTCTCTCCTTCCTCCATCCCTCTCTCCTCCCTCCTTCCCTCTCTCTTGCTCTCTCCTCCCTCTCACTTAGGCCTCTCTTTCTGCTTTTCACACCTTGGTTTTTATTGTCTCGGCTTAGATTTCTGCACAGTACACCTCCCTGTGCTGTGACCCACTCTTATTGTGTGTGTGTGTGTGTGTTTGTGTGCAGAACAATCCATGGGTTGATCTACAATGCTCTGAAGCTCTTCATGGAGATGAACCAGAAGCTGTTTGATGACTGCACTCAGCAGTTCAGGGCAGAGAAAAACAAGTAAGAGCACACACAACTCCTGTGGTCCTCATCTCCACACACACACAGACACACACACACACACATAGCCTGCCACTCTGTTGTTTATCTGTCTTTGTGTCTGCAGAGAGAAGGCCAAGTGGAAAGAGAGGGAAGATGCGTGGATGAAGATCGAAGATCTGGCCAAGTCCAACCCTCAGGTAGGAGTTCCAGCCTCTACCTGCTAGTCTGCTTGGATCTCAAGCCCTCCACATGCCCTCTGACTGGGCATAACACCCTGTGTCTCACTGTAACAGTTCCCCGTGTGTGTGTGTGCTGGTGTAGTTCCTGGTGTTCGTGGACCCTTCAGGCCTGGGCAGCCCCATGGACATGGAGACAGACGGCCCCACGCTGGACGATGTCAACATGCTGAAGAAGACCGTGGAGGAGGAGGCCACGCAGGTAGTGTGTGTGTGTGTGTGTGTGTGTGTGCGCTCTGTAGGTGTGTGTGTGTGTGCGCTCTGTGGATGGATGGGTGGTTTGTGTGCGTGTGCGTGTGCGTGTGTGTGTGTGTATGTGTGTACCTACATGTCTTCAATTTGTCTACATCCCAGTTTGAACAGAGTTGCCTTCTATTTGTGTGCTCTGGGGCTCTCTCTCCTAGACTCTACCTGACATGACTGCAGGTCCTGCAACCTTGTCTCTAAAGTCCTTAGACATGTGGCACAGTCCTAACACTCATTAGCTGAACCCCTGGGGGCTGCCACACCCTCCTACCCTCCAGAGCCACTAACCAGGCTGCATGTTCTGTGCTGGAGCACAGTATGATGGGTATGCTGCCCACTGGCACACCCCCAGGTCTCTCCTGCGTGCTGGTTGGTAGAGAAGAGCAGGATAGTGTAAAGGACTGGGACTGATGCAGCTGTAGGCAGGATCACATTACATAGGTGGGCTGCTGACTCAGACAGACGACAGCCTTCTGTAAAGTAGATGCAAGACTGCACGGACAGGACAGCATTTACCCGACGTGGGTGTTTTTGTGACCCTGGTGTGTGTGTGTGTGTCCTGCAGATCCAGCGGGACCAGAGGAAAGAGCGTCCCATGGTGCGCAGGAAGTCCGAGCTGCCCCAGGACATCTCCACCGTCAGCGCCCTGGAGACGCACCGGAGAGCTGAGGAAATGCTCACCCCGCAGGACGCAGTCTAGACCCCCACATACCCCGGAGACCTCCAGAGAGCCGTGCCGCCGGCCCCACACTGACCAGCACTGGCCAGCCTAGCCCAGACCAGCCCCAGAACAGACCAGCCCCAGACCAGACCAGCCAGGGAGCACCAGTAGGGTAGAGAACAGAACAGCACAAATCAACAGCACCATCCCAGCTCTGCTGAACAGGGTCTTGCGAGAGATTTGCTTTGACTGTGTCCAGCTCAGCGTGGGCAACTGATAAAGCCCCTTCAGTAAAGAAGTCAGACCAACACACACCCAGTCAGCCCGCCTCTCTATGTCCTCCTGTGGATGCTCTGGGGCAGTGCTGCCCCCATCTGGTCAGTTCTCTCAGGACGGCTTTTTCTTTCTGTCCTTTCTCTCACCTCATCTAGCAGGCAGTCTGACCACCACCACATCCCACTAGATGGCAGCTTCGGTTTAAACACTTTGTTTGTTCAAACAGGGTTGATTTCACAGTTTTGATTATTTTCTGTCTAGCAGTTTTTTTTGTTTTTGTTTTTTTGTTTCTTGTTTTTTTTTAAATTTTCTGATATAGTCGTGGAAACTCATCTGCGGTGTTCAAAACGTTTGGAAAAGGTCACTGGGCAGGTGACAGCTTTGTGAGCTTCAACAGCAGGTTCAGCTGAGGACTTTCACCTCTGCCACTGGTGCTCTGGTCCTTGGGTGATCTGGGGCCTCATCTGGCCAGGTTTCTAACCTGGAGGGAGGCCACTAGGGCCAGCTGACCACCTGACTGGACAATCTCATCTCTGATGGACATCTGTTCTGCTGTAGAAACATCGTTTGGTGCCAACTTCAGTATCATTTTATTTTATTTTTTACAATTTTTACTTCTTAAAAGAAAAAAAAATCTGTATGGTATTGTAGGCAATAAGCTTACCCAGTTTGCAGTGTGTATTGGTTGTTCAAACAATGGTATATGGCTCTGTCAGAGGACACACACACACCTCAGTTCAAATGCTTCTGAACTCTCATTGGCCGATAATGAATCCTTTTTACTTACGTCACCACGCTACAGACACAACGGTTGGTACAGACTGTTGTCAACCTTCAACTCCTGCCCTGGTCTGGGAGGAGATGAACCTAGTGCTGTTTCTACCAACTCCCATGATAAACCATTGTCTAAGTGGCTAGACCAGAGCTCAGCTAGCCATGGTTACACTGCTGATGGTCCTGAAGGCAGGGTTCCCCCCAGTCAGCTAGCCATGGTTACACTGCTGATGGTCCTGAGGGCAGGGTTCCCCCCCACTCAGCTAGCCATGGTTACACTGCTGATGGTCCTGAAGGCAGGGTTCCCCCCAGTCAGCTAGCCATGGTTACACTCTGCTGATTGTCCTGAAGGCAGGGTTCCCCCCCACTCAGCTAGCCATGGTTACACTGTGCTGATGGTCCTGAAGGCAGGGTCCTCCCCTCCTACTCATACGAAGTGAAAGTCACACTAGCCAGTAGCCTGAGAGAGAGATTTCGCTTGGAAAGAAGTCAAACACAAGCCTTTCTTTTTATAGTGCCTTTATTGTACAAGAGGTGTCGTTGACCACGCTCAGCAAAAGCACAGCAGTGCATCTACATGCCAAACTGTTTGTATTTAGCATGGGCTCCTAGCAGCCACTCAACACACCACCCAGTATCTGGTATGTATGTGTGTGAAAGCGCTGTAGGTCTGAACAGCATGTCAACGTGTCACATGCGCTCAAGCTTCTGGATCTATCGTAGATGCCTTGTTTAAGGGGCTTAGCTGACGGGCCAATAGTGGAGAAGATGAGGAGGAGGAGTGACCCCCAACTACATCACTGAAAAAGCACTTCCTGAAAAAACTTGAACATTTCAAAATCAAACGACACACGAACAATAAAAGTAGAGGTGACCAGTAATTCGTCATGCTGTCTGGCGTGTGCCGTGTGAGTTCCTCTGCACGCCTAGCGCCAGACTGAAGACTCCTCCCACTCTCCCCCTCTCCCACCCTTCCATGCCCAATGAGTATCTCTGTCCTGGTGTCCAGTACCATTGTTTGAGACTTCAGCCAACCTGCACGCTTGTTGGCTGTTACCCCGTCTAGAGACGCTGGTGTTCAGCGCCTCCGGGTTGCTTTTCTGCTCTGCTCTGTTTGTTCTTTTTTTCTTATTTTTTAAACTTTTTTTTTTGTCTTTTTTTTTTGTCTGTGAAACCTCCAGTTGATGTTTCAATCTGAATGTGCACATTGTAAATACACTTTTACCATAACTGCATTATTTTCATCTCTTCGGTCTTTGTCTTAAGTAATTTCAAGCTTCAATAATTTATGCTTTTATCCTCCCAAGTGTGTTGCGATCGATTTTAATATTTGAACCCTGTCCTGCCTCACCCTTCCTGACCTGGTGTCTCCTACTGTATACGGTGTTCTCTGCAGAGAGCTGGAGTTAGACTAGACCTTCATGGTTCTCTGCAGAGAGCTGCAGTTAGACTAGACCTTCATGGTTCTCTGCAGAGAGCTGCAGTTAGACTAGACCTTCATGGTTCTCTGCAGAGCTGGACTTAGACTAGACCTTCATGGTTCTCTGCAGAGAGCTGCAGTTAGACTAGACCTTCATGGTTCTCCACAGAGCAGCCGTCTCCATGTTGGTAGCTGTAGTTCTTCATGAAATGGCTTTAATAACGGCTTCTCTGGAGCACTCTGTTGACTTTCTCATTTCTTTCTAAAGAATAATATTTACAAGTGTCCTTTTAGTATACTCGCTGTACTAAATGGCTTCATCCAATTTGTACATATACTGTACTTTTTGTTATATCTATTATTAAATGGTAGATTTCATATTTTGTACAAAATGCCCCAGTGTACAGACCACAGAGGTTTTTAGCACTGCAGACAGTTGGGATGTGGCACAGTATCCATTACATGTAACTATTTGCATTTAGAAAACGGTTTAGAGTTGGGATTCAAATTGTCTTTTTAATCAATTTGTAATTTAAGATATTTTTTCTGCATTCAAGCCTATGCAGTGAGAATACCTTACATACATTAGCTTTTTGTGTGTGCTTTATGCAAATCTTCTGTGGTGTACATCTATCTATATACAGTAAATAAAGAGAACATGTGAGTTTTATATTTTCATCCTAAAGTCTGACTCCAGTAGTTTTTCTTCTTCATGCAAGTTGGTGTTGATGCGCTCAGTGTGACGTCACGTCCCAATTATTAAACAGAATCGCTATGAATGTATTTCTTCATCATAGCCTGATGTCAGGAGAGGAGGGATTTCACAGGATCCTTTCAGAGACAGCGCTTACGGTTACCGCCTCTCTTCTTTATGATCCTTTGCTGCCATCTTGAGGTTGCAAACATTTCTGTTCTTGATTCTGTAATTGGAAAAGGAAAGAGACTATTTAGGATGAAATCACCCCACTCTTTTGGTTGATTATGCAATTAATACGGGTCTAGTGATGGTAAAGCTTACATAAATGTAGTCATCTGCCCTTTTATTATAATATTTATTGCACTTATTAAAAAAATATAGGCTTCTGCAAGTTATACTGTAGAATATTGCATACTTTTCACGGCGTGATCTGTAATTGAGTTCATTTTGAAGTTTTTAGATACATGGAACCTCACAAACGAGAAACCATCAACCTGAATGGAAGCACATTTGATTAAGCTTGTAAAAGATCGAGCTGTTCTTACTCTGAAGGTTGTAATGTAATAGGGCCGAAATGGTGATGTGCGTTTAAATAGCTCATCTTCTGACTCATAGCTCTGATCTCAGGTCAGTATGTTCTAACACCACTTAGGACGTAGAGCTAACAGACGCCCATCCGCGAGCAGAAACCCTTCTGTGACCCGCACCCACTGAAGCAGGGCCGCCTCTTCCTGCCTCACGTTTTCTCCTCACCTAACATCTTTCAGGAGATCCGCGCTGTCAGCTGACTGAAGGTGATAGTCATTTGACGTGTGCAAACTTAGAGTTTTCTACCAAGTGGAAAGCTTTTATTTCATTCATTTTTAATGTAGTCTTCCCGCAGCATTTGTGTCTTTCGGAAGTTAATTGCCTGTGCTATTTATAGATTGAGGTTTCTAGTCGCGCAAACCCTATTTAAAGGAACATTTGTTTGATTTACAGTCATCTGTTGTACAGTCATCTGGAGCTTTGTGAATGGATTGCAGAATAGTGGATTTGGTGTAATGTGTGAAAACAAGTTAAGAATGCTGCATTGTGACTGATTTCATGTTGTTTGACCCTTCGCTTAACCAACTCGTTGCTTTCTATTTGTCCGCTTCCAGACAAATCTGAGACGTCATTAGAAACACGTCAGAGGGTTGGCTGGTTAAAAAGGAGTTTCTCTCTCTTCTTCTCTCCCTCCACCGCTCTCTTTTTGCAGCGCTATCTCTCCCTCTGCAACTTTCTCTTTCCTGTTCAGAGAGGTCAGCGGGTTTGTTGGATGTTTGTTATAGTCTCGCTGCGCAAACCTGGGTCTTTATTCAAAAACATCTCGTCACCGCAGGAGGTGTCGACTGCTATCGCCATGGAAACAAGGCTCGAAACTTTCGAGCATCGAACCCCATTGTAATCGCATCCAATCGCGTTTTAGGCAACGCTCTCCATGCTGAGCATTGCTTTGGTAAAATAGCTCGGAGTGTGTTTTTGTGAGTGCTTGTATGCATCTGTGCGTGCCACCCCCGCCTCCCTGTGACTCAGAATCTGTCTCTAGCAGCTTCTGAATGAATGGGAACGAGGCCGAACCATCAAGGAAACACAGAGCTGGAGACTGACTCATGCAACCCCATGGGGGTGTCTGGGGTGGTAGGCAGCAGGTCTGCATGTTTGTCTTTCTGTCTTGTCCCCTTCTAGGTGTCGTTCTGTCTTCCCCCCTGTCCTCAGTCTTCCTGTCAGTCAGGCAAGACAATCTATATCCTCATCTGTCCCCGACCCTCCTTCATGTCTCTGTATCTCTGTTCACAGGTTCTTCCTGATGCTCTCCTTGACTCTTGTCTCTGTCTGTCTGTCCGTCCGTCCGTCCGTCCGTCCGTCCGTCCGTCCGTCTGTCTCTGTCTTCATTTCTGTCAGTCTTTCTCTCTTTCTTCTTCCCTCTCTCAGTCCACGACAACCTCAGTAAATCACCCAAGCACACAGCGAAGCCGTCAGTCCCCAGTTGTCTTAGAGAGCGATGCATTTGCTTGCCCCGACCTAGTTTTTATCTCTTCCCTCAGTCATGGGACTCTCCGAAACAGCTTTAAGGTCATCACACTGGAGAACTGTGTAGCTCCACACCAAAGTATGAGACTCCTTTAGACTGACTGACAAAGTGCGAGAGAGGGAGCAGGAGAGGGAGCGAGGGAGAGAAGCAGACAGGAGGGTGTACAAAACGAAGGAAAGAACATAAAGAAAAGAGAAAACAAATGGCTTTAAGGGCAGATTTTCAGGGTGAGATACATGACCTCCCCCTGCTCTCCAGCTTGAATAATTTACCAAAAAGAAGGTGTAGGGAGTCATGCAAGGTGACGCGAGGTGAACAAAGTTGAGCCTGTTATCCCAGCTGATCTGAAAAGACAGTCTCTATCTCTCTGTTCCTCAGTCTCTCCATCTCTCTATGTCCTGTGTGTGTGTGTATGAGTGTGTGAGTGTGCGTGTGTGTGTGTTCGTGTGTGTGTGTGTGTGTTCGTGTGTGTGTGAGTGTGCGTGTGTGTTCGTGTGTGTGTGTGTGTGTGAGGGGGATGATGCCGTGGCAGTAATCCCATCAGAAGGAGTAGAAAGGCTGCCTGTCAGGCGCAGCTTGACTTTCTCTACGGTGCTGCTACAGTGAGACACTGACCCGCTGCAAGCACTCACACACCAGCAGTCATTATCCCTCTGTAGGTCACACAGGGACTGCCTTGAGACATGGTGAGGCGGTCCAGAGAAGGGACTAGCTTACCGGCAGCCGTCCCCCTTGTAAGTAGGACAGGAAGTCACGCTAACCCAGCAACAGGAGGAGAATCACAGGTAGCCTCATGTGACTGTCTGGCCTGACTGTGTTGCTCTAAACCCAGGCTTCCTGCCCACCCTGGTGGGTCACCGCACTGGAGGTTTTCTGAGAATCAATCATTACACTGTTAAATGGCTCCCGAAAACAAATGCGCTAAACAGACGCAACCATCTCTGACACACCCACATCAGAAGACAATAACACATAACGGTCTGGTCCTGAATCAGATGAGACCAGAAGTAACGCACAGGCAAACAGCGTCTCACAGGTCTGTCTTCAACGTCCATCTTCAGAGCCCAAATAGGTCGAAAGTAATGATCTATCTTCATGTAACCATTGAACAACTGGTCATGGTCGTTTATTGACCTCTCAGACTGCCTCAAAGAAGCCGAAACAACGTTTTCCTCCTATGGCCTGTAAATGAATAAACACTTCCAACAGCCAGTTACTTTTCTAATCTTTTCTGTTTCTCTCAGGCTCCTAGTTAGGTGAAGAAACACAGGCCCTTCAGCATATCACATAAGACACAAACAATTCAAGACATTCTAATCCAACATTAATAGGCAACCATGGATATTGCGACTATTCGTTTTTACCCTTCACGGTCACAGTGACCAGACACTAGCAGGGGCAAAACAACACAGACTGAGGAAGAATTTCTCAATCTAGCAGACACATAAGAAGAGTCTGATGAATGGATCAAACGGATCATGTACATTCTGACATTTAAAAAAATAAATACCTGTGAAATGATTTTGTGGTCCAAACACTGCTGTTCTTTATAGGCGTGTAGGCACCAGCTACACAACCCACCTCAAAATGTGTTCAATTCAAGACAAGTAACTCTGTTTTTACACACCAGTAGAAAACATGCTCACGTGAGACAGCGTGTCCCAGTCACTTCAAACAATTGATTAGTTTATGATCCCTGTATCAGCTTGAGATCTTTAAAAGAGTCTGATAGTGTTAGAGTGTTGAATGTGCAATATGCATTATTTAACAGTGAACGTTAGTGCCCCTAACATGTCAACAATACATCGTCATTTATTCAACAGAATAATGATCAGGTTGTGTTGTCTGGTGAAAATGCGCATGACGTAACTGATTGTTTATACAACTTCCACCCACTCCATCTATTCTAAAAGGGCAGATCACCTGATGCGATATCACACTCTTTGAATTAGAAAACAGACTTTAAGCATGCACCCTTGACATTATTGTAGGCACGCTGAGTGGTTTGTCAGATTCGACAAATCTTGGTAGGATTGGATACGATTAACTATTACTAGTTGATATCTTAATATATTCTGAAAAATACTTCTTTGTGTTCACCCCAAGGTCTTCGAAAGCCGTGTCTTTTAATAGACAACTCTGGTAGAAGCAGGCTCACTTTCAGCAAGCAAACATTCTCCACCCATCTGGTATCCGATTGGTCCTGGTGGGGCTGGGTGTGGCCAGGGTGATGGTTATTAAGTATTGAAGATAAGGGGTATTATGGACTCTCGGTGACTTGTTGTTTATCAGTACTTATTGGAACCATGACTGTCTGTGGCTATCCGTGACACAGCGAATACAAGAGACCAGGAATAGGCAAGGCTGAATTGTAGATGATCTAAGCACAAAGGAAACTGGTGCTATCAGCAAATATTGAGTCGTCAGCCGAATTGATCTCGTAGCAACAAGATATCCATGGTAACTAGGATACAGACGCTTGGACGGTGTGATGTGGCAGGTGATCAAGGATTGCTCGACATCGTGAAAGAGACAGTCCACAGACAGTTCGTCTGTTTTAGGCTCCTCCTCCCCAGTTTCATAACTGTGGTGAAACTGATCATTCTTTACATAAAGACTGACCACATCTGAGTCTATTTTGGTGGTATGCTCAGGGCCTGTTTGGCTCGTACAATCTATTCAAGTATGACCAGAGGTTTTAGACGAAATAGCATGACGTCCTTCGAGTCACACACATTCCTAATCGTAAATACGAGAAACAAAACACTTCCAACTGGGCGTTTTTTATCAGGGAAAATTGTCTTTATCACTTGTTTTGTAAAAGGCAGACAAACCCACTCTCGTTCTTCCTCCTCCTCCACCCCCATCTCCCTTCTCTGTCTTTCTTTTATTTCTGTCTGTCTCTCTATGTCTCTTTCTGTCTCTCTCTCTCTGGGTTTATCTGTTTGTCTGTCTAACCTCTCTCTCTCTCTCTCTCTCTCTCTCTCTCTCTCTCTGGGTCTCTCTCTTTGTCTCTCTCCCTTCAGCCAAGGATCCCACTCTCTCCCCTTGGCCCTGTCAGCCAAGGATCCCTGGGACGAGGAATGCTTGATGAAATATTATCATATAAGGTCATCAGATTAGACTGAAAATGTCATCTCATCGGAACACAGCTCCTCAATCAGTCCTACTTCCTCTGTCTGCCATTTGTGACTGAGTTGGTGACTGTGTGTGTTCGTGTCCGTGTGTCCGTGTGCATGTGTGTCCGTTTATGTGTCTATTTGTGTGTCTGTGAGTGTCCAATACATTTTTATATACAGCAGATATTTATTAGAGCGGGATGTTTCATTTCATTCCAGCATTTTCCGAGAGGGGCCATTTCTGTGGGAACATCATGTAACGTTTTATTAGTGCCATACGGCCAACTGCTATCCCAACTCTGCAAATGTCAAAATAACCTTTAATTGGCCAGGTATGCAGTATGTGACCAGCTGAATGGAACTCCATGAGAGAGACACATGGAAACTTTCTGTCACGACTACAGTCCCAGGAATCTGATCATCTTTAATCTCTGATGTGGCTAACCCACTCTACACATCATCCTGGCAGCTTCTGGTGGCAGAGAGACTAAAGGAGATGAGAGCGGAGAGGAGGGAGAGAGCACAGGAAGGACAAGAAGAGAAGAAACAGACAAACAAAACAGAGAGACCAAAAAGTCATGTTTTTGGCAGTTTGGAAATTCATCCCAACAACGTGATGTATGTTATTAGATCAATCCCCCCGCTAGCTAAGGGCCTCGTGTCACACTTAAAGAGCAGACGCCGATCGAAACTAGAACATAATGTAATAGGACTGATTTGTTTGAGGGTGATTGGGCAGTGTATTACTAAGGCCTGGTCTGCTTGGCGCTACAAAGATGAAGTGTCCCCAACATCATCCGTCTAATCTCTTCAAAGCTTATTACAGCAGAGTCCCCCACTGCGAGTCCTCATCCTGCAGCGCTCTGCCTCCTTGCTCTCAGTGGCGCTCTGCTGCTTGTCCCTATGTCCGGGACGCTGGCGCCGGGGTCTGGCTCGCCACAACCGCAGCTGAAAGTCACCGAATTGACGTTTGACAGTGAGTCTTTGATGTGATGACAGAAAGACAAGCAATGTGAACCTCCAAGCTACTGTGTGGTCGGGGTAGCTGTAGCTCAACTGAATCGTATCATTTTCCCCTAATTCCCTTTTGTCCACTCCCGCCACAATCAGGGTTCACACAGTCAGGGTTCCCACAATCAGGGTTCCAGACAGTCAGTGTTCCACACAAGCAGGGTTCCACATAGTGTTGACCTTCCATGCAGCAAGTCCATAACACACAAACACGCTCATGCACCCTGAGAGCATTGGAGTGAGGCAGGTCTTGAATGATTCGGAAGCAGTGCCTTAATGATGGATAGCAGTCCTTAATTGAATTGAAGGCAGTCATCTTAATGATTGGAAGCAAGTGCTTAATGAATGAAGCATCTAAGAATGAAGGCAGTCTTATGAATGAAGAGTTCTACCATTGATGGAAGCAGTCTTAACTGAGGACAGGCAGCCTTAATGGAGTGAAGCAAGTCTAAATTGAGTGAGGCAGCTTAATTGATGGAAGCAGTCTTCTAACGAGTGAGCCCAGTCTTAAGACGGGAAGCATGTCTTAATGGTGGAAGCAGTTTCTTAATTATGAAGGCAGTCTTAATGATCGGAAGCAGTCTCAATGATACGAGTTGAGGCAGTCCTTTATGAAATGAAAGCATCTGAATGACATGAATGCAGTGTTAATGATGTGAGA
>BROE01000004.1:4527847-4546753 GCA_036571765.1 Plecoglossus altivelis
GTTAAGGAAACACATCTGGTCAAGACTCAGAACAGAGACCTAGGTTAAGGAAACACATCTGGTCAAGACTCAGAACAGAGTCACACGTTAAGGAACGCTGAACTCCAATCCAAAATAATATACGTGTACAACCAAGTTATTCCAATGCCAAAGATGGTGAAAATGCTTTGTGTTTAAACAAGTAGACTTCCTGTTAGTTTCTTGAATGGTATTGTTTACAGTAACTTTAACATCAATAAATTCCTTGTGTCATTTGAATGGGAAGAACAGTCAGAAATGTAAATCGTTAGTGAAACATTCACTATGTCAGGCGACTTCAGTCTGGGCCTGTCTTATGCTCTAGCCTCAGGTGCAGCACCGTGTCTCTGTCTTGACTCTAACTTCCCCCAGACTCTGAGCAGCTGGTGGAGCTTGCACCTTCTGCCTTCCACTGGAAGGTGGGGGGCACACATACACACACACACATACACACATACACATACACACACACACATATACACACATATACACACATACACACACACATACACAAACACACACACACACACAGACACTCACACACACAAACACACGCTGTCACAACTGCTCTCTAAACCTTGATGTTTAGTTGTACAGGACTGACAATGCTATATTCTATAATTGACTCCAAAATATAACTCATTCAATCGTTAGCTTCCCTCCCTCTTGCTCCGTCGAACCCCCACCCCACCCTGCATCTTACTATGTACACATGCACATGCATGCGCACACATACACACGAGCACATTCACATGCACACACACATACACGCAAACCAGCACAGATGCTCACAGAACTACGCATGCTCATAACTACGCACGCACACGCACACGTTTGATTTATAAACACACACAGACACTCACACTCTTGTATGCTTAGCTCTGTAATGGGGAGTGCAAAGCTCAGTGGTTAGAGCATTTGACAGCAGATCAAGGATGCAGGTTCAAGTCTCTCTTTGTATATTCTTTTGGATTAGAGTAAATGCGTACATCATAAATATACCAAGAGTTCTTTCTCAGATGTCCACAAGGCTTCACTTCCAGCTAAACAGACACTTTCAACTG
This sequence comes from Plecoglossus altivelis, assembly GCA_036571765.1. NCBI lineage: Eukaryota > Metazoa > Chordata > Actinopteri > Osmeriformes > Plecoglossidae > Plecoglossus > Plecoglossus altivelis. Next base: position 4,528,930 of record BROE01000004.1, read on the forward strand.
TATCTGGCTCTTTCGATCCACTTTGAATGTTTCAAAACTGAAATTAATAGGCTTTATATTTGTACTATTAAACTGTACAAGAGACCAAGATTCAGTCAAGCCTTTCTATGTCAGCAAAAAATAAAACTTTAGCTCGTGTATTTTACAAACATTTCTTAATTGAGTATGCTTAAAAAATATGCAGCCAGTAACAGAGTATCTAAAGACACGCTGCAAAGAATCTCAATGTAAATTGGAGAAATTGAAAAAGTTATTGTTCAGTCTACAATGACACAAAAGTATCTCCATATGAGAGAAAATCTTAGCCCAATGATAAGATGTGTCAACCACTATCACATATCTTAATTACAATGTAAGATCAACCAATAGCTTACAATAGCTTAAGTTACATCTAGACTTTTTAGGCCTCATTGCACACCACATTCGAATTCATAAGATTGTGACACTGTCATGTACTACGTCAAAATTGTCTACATCCCTTTCAGAAAACAAATAGAAGTAAACTGCTTTGTAAATTAAAGATTTGGTATGGAAGCGTATACACCCAAGCCTATTCACACTCTGTATGTTTGCAATACTCTGTCAAGATCTCACAAGGAGAAAAGAAGCAGATGTTTCAGGCATGAGCATCATAGATCAATATGTGTTCTAACATTTATTAAAAATATCTGTTCAATAAAATATATTTACAATTTACAAGTTTGGCAGTTTTTCATAAGGGATCAACTCCAGCTGACGGCCAAGTACTCCGGTGTTGATAACATCAGTATCGGTTTTCTGGCTGAACCTTTTAAAAGCCGAACTTCACAAGAACACAGGAGTAAAAGGTTTAAGCTTTAGTCACTGTTTCCCATACTCACGCTCTCAATCAAGCACGCACTCACTCAATCACTCACTAACTCACTCACTCACAAATACACACACACTCACACACACACACACACACACTCACACACACACGGTATAAAAAATAAAATGCTCATAATCATAGAGTGGTTTATGAATAGTGAATATCTGAACAGGTTTAGATCAGTTTGACAGTTCCAGACGAAAACAATCTAACGACTAAGCGCGGGCAAGACACGCACAACAGAACAGCTATAGGCCTACCTAGAACTTCACATTTTTAAACAAGATTGATATCTGCTGAATATTCCTGCTGATGGACACTGGCGTAAAACAACGTAGGCTGTGTGCAGTGATAACAGTTTACAGCAGCATCTTAATATTTCGTCACTCTAGACACTTAGCGCGCACTGGGATGGACGTTGGCAGTTGGGAATGATAAATTAGACGTGGAGCACCACTGTTCTGGAATTCTGGAGACCATTTCTATATTGCTCGAGCCAGTTTCTGAGCTCAGAAATCCGGTATCCCTCTGGGCCCCGGTCCCCTTGGTACACGACCCTCTCCTCCCTCAACACATAGAGTCTCTCGAAATAGGCTCCATATGCAGCGTTGGACGAGTTGTCCATAGTATCCACCACCACACTGCACCCGAGCACTTCCGAGTGCATCAGCTGAGCCGCTTTCAGTCTGTCCTCCAAACACCGGTGTTTGGGGATCTGATAGGGTGCGTCTGAGCTCACCCAGCCGTCCGACGGATGCGCCTCCTCAATGTAAACCAGAAGGGAGTCGGCAATGTCCGCGTACTGATTAACGACGCGCTGAAACGCGGCAAGGCGCGTCATGAACGGTGGTCAAGAACAACTCCCGAAGTTTAAGATAAGCGGTCTCCTCCCTTTCATGTAGTCTAGGATCCGAACCTTTTTTTTCTCATGAAACTGTACCACTTCAGTGTTGGGAGCAAAAAGTCCAAGGTGTGCCGTTTTAAAAAAGTCTAATTTCTGGCCGTACCACACGGCTCTGAGAGACTCCAAGGTGAACATTTTGTTCGAGTCGGATACGCACACCGGCGGGTCGTCAGGTCCGCCTGTCTGCTCTCCCATTTTTTGCAACACCTTTCTCCTGATGCACAAAAAATCTAGGAGCCACAGCATAAGCGCTGCCAGAAGGAAGCGTGGAAGTAGCATCAGGCAAAGGGCTGAATGCTTTAAAGCCCTCAGCGTTTGGACACCTGCAGTCTCCTGCATCTTGGTGCCTGCAAAGGAGATGCAGCCGGGCAAGCAAAAAGGCAATCGCATCAGTCACCTTTCCTCATCGGATGAAATTCTCTGACGTTCTGAGTTTGCCTTTTTATAGGAACAGCTAGGATTTGAATAAAAAACAACACGCCTCCGCCCTCCGGAGCCCGCCCCGCCCCCTCACATGGTGGGGATTACCTCCCGTCAACTCTGCGCTTCAGAGAGAAAGAAGGAGGGAGGGAGGGAGGGAGGGAGAGAGAGAGAGAGAGAGAGAGAGAGAGAGAGAAAGAGAGAAAACGAGGGAGAGAGAGATAACGAGGGAGAGAGAAAACGAGCAAAGAGAGAGAAGGAGGGAGAGAGAGAGAGAGAGAGGGAGAACGAGGGAAAGAGAGAGAAGGAGGGAGAGAGAGAGAGAGGGAAACTTGTCACGTCTGAAACACACTTATCCCAATCAGTTTCCTGTAAATAGTACATTTGAAAGAGATTAATAGGTTTATCGAGGAATTCGCGTTTTATATGGTAAATTCTAAGAGTAGGCCTGAATCGTTAAGAATTATTTTACAGTTCCACATGTGGAGAGGATGTCACCTGCTTACACAGATGAAAATTAGACTATGAAGACATCTATAGTCTAATATATTAGTAAATTGTGCTCAACGGCTAGTTAGATTTAGTTAGGCTATTCAGTATAGACCTATTTAGTTACATATGTGTAAATCGTGCAGTTTTGAACAATTTAAATTGATTTCCAATATATCTCGGCCAGGTCGATTAAATTACGCACTTATTCCGTTTGTTATGCAATTAGGTACCTATCATCTGAATATTATGAAAGGTGAGATATTATTCCAACTGTAAGTAAACAATAGCTCGTGTCCCGTTTTTGCGTACACATCCACAGAATTCTGTCACTAGTCGGCGCTCGCGCATACTGCACAATGAGAGGCACAGAGGAATGGACTATGTAACCAAACGGGTTATCTTAGGTCACTTACCGTTCCCTAAAGTCTTCAGACACATTTCCACTCCATTTCAATTTTATATGTCAGAACGTGGAGTTTTTGAAGGGTACAAAGATTGGGGTACTTGTATTTATCTACAAACGTCCGATTCTAACGGTGTTATAGGCAAGGGATTGTGTAAGGATTATCTAGTTATGTCAAGGATTGTGTAGTGTTATGTACCATTACGACGGCTGGTAAATACACTCTTTAAATTAGGTCCAATCATTATTAATACTACAGAAGAGTTCAAATCAAACAAAATATCCTAGATGATACACGTAAGGGTTGTAGTTATCTAAGTAGGCCTATATTATATAGTTTCAAATGGAACAGTAACAGAGTTATGCTATTAGGTTGTAATAGAACCATAGGAAAATCTGTAGGCTACGTTGTTTTGTGTTGAAGTAATTCTGAAAATCTGTAATAACGCGCTGAGATCATAAAATCCGGCAGTTTTCCAGGGTCAATCTCAGATTTTTTGAACGATCTGGACAAAACACATTTTGATTTAAATAAAAAAGGGCAGCGGACAATAGGCTATGATTGATCGGCGTAAGGTTAAAACTAATCCTTCAGCACAAAATAGACTACTAAACCGCTGCACATTGCTGAAATGTGTGCATGTACAAGCCATGTATATGTTATCGCTCTTTGCGATGCATATCTTGTTTCTTAATATACTACGTGGCATTCGCAGGGCCACACAAAACATGCCCGAAAATTATGACGCATGCTTCAAAACGGAGAGCAGGCCTTAAGTCTACCAGTCACCAGTTTAATGGTCGAGATTTCTCCATGAATGTCTTTCAACCATTCATTTGTTTGGTTTTATTTTCTAAATTGTGAGGAGTTGGTGCGGTGGTAGCTTGTCTCTTGATCTCACTGCAAACATGTGGCATAAATTAAAGCCTCGTACTGTTGTTTGCAGAGACAGGTTTTAAAATAAAGTTTAAGCAACGCTTTTCCACGTGGGTCAAAGACCCTAGGTTGCAGGGACCATCTGGACATTATCCGACTGTCCTATAATGGACTGTTGGCCTACCTTTTTGTTTGTAAGAGGAAGATAGACAAATTATTTCGCAAATGCTTTGCCCGAAACCAGATGTCACTACCTTGGCATGTCTAACAGCCGCGCACACCTAATCCCCTTGTTCTACACCGCAATTAAGTGACATACCTTGTAAATGCTTTTTCAAATGTTCACAAATCTGCTGAAATCATGAACATTTCTACCGCTACGTCTTTTGTAATGAGCACGCTATGAAGCGCCATTTCTGTTGCGTTTCCTTCTTCTGATAGCCAACACTCAGATGGAAATGTTGATCCGGATAGAACTCGATCAGATAATTCAACTATATGAATGTATCATCAGAAACCCTTTCAATATGCTGTTATGGTATTCTTGGTCAATTACTATAGGCCTTCACACATTTTAATTCTAATACACCTACATCATAGACATGCTTACAGACACAAAGACACACACACACACACACACACACACACACACACACACACACACACACACACACACACACACACACACTGTATATTCCGCTTTCTGTGTCTTTTACAGTCGATAGAGGCACCAGACTGACACGTGAAGTGAATTCTAAAGTCAGCTGGAATCAAAGAGGGGGACCCAATCAGTTGACTCAAGTCAACCCGATAACCACAGGGTGTACACTCTTGCAGGCTTTATGACAAGCTTCTTTTCACAATAGTTTTATCTCATTTGTAGTTTATGACTGTGTTTTATATGTCCATAACCATCTACTAACATGCACAGTTTTTACAACACTGTCCTAACCATATAATTGCACTAGACACTGTAATGTAGAGTGCAACCTTCACAGGGACTTCCATTTCTGAGGGGTTTGCTCGACATATGACATTATTATAACGGTCATTATCATGCAACACCATTATCCTCAGAGGACTTGGTGTCTTGTGTTCTCCACACCTGATGAACTCAGCTGGCACTGAGCAGTTAGTACTCTGAAACGTGTCAGAACGATCTGCCATTCAGGCTGACTGAGTACACCGTAGCCTGAAGCGTAGAGCACAACCCAGGCAAAACAGCGTCAACCGAGGAGAGAGATTTCCTCTAGCCTACTAACCCTAACCCAGTAAATGTCTTTGTTCTCTGTTAGCTGGATTTTGCTGTAGCCACAGCCTCACCACTACTTCTCCACATTGTGGATCATGCGTGTGAGATCTAGGGCTTATTGCAATTAAATTGGTAGCCCAACTCCTGATTGAGTTTTTTTTGCCTGGTTGTTTTTGTTTCTGAAATAAATGACCGCCTCCCAACCCAGTTACTTTCATAAGACTGGGTTCAGTGCTTGGCATCGCAGCGCGGGTCATGTAAGGACAAGCGAGAATAAGAATAAACAGCCCAGTCACAGCCTGAGGGGAGGCAAGCAGAGAGGGACACATCTAGCAGAAACCACTGTACACCAGCCAGCCACAGAGCAGCACACACACACATACAAACACACATATACACGCGCACACACTCACATGCGTTCACACACATACACAGACACACACACACACACATGCGCACACGCAAATGCACACACACATATACACACACACATGCGCACACACACAAATACACACTCACAAATACACACACACATATACACACGCACGCACACACACACGCACATACACACGCAAACACATGCGCGCACACACACACATGCGCACACACACACATATACACACACACATGCGCACACACAAATACTCACACACACACATATACATACACACATACGCCCACACGCATACACACACGCACTCACGTGCACACGCATGCACGAACACACACACACGCACACACACACACACACACACACACACACACACACACACACACACTGTCATGACTGCTCTCTAAACCTTAAGGGTCAGTTGTACAGAACAGAGAAAGCTATATTCTGTAAATGAATCCTAAATATAACTCCCTTTGAACGTTTGTACACCCCCCCCTTTCCCCCCTCCTAGACCGTGAATCTTCCTTTAGCCACAGTCAACATGCTACTGTGTCTCCTAGATTTCACATGCCGTTGAGTAGGCTTGCGGTTCCTTAGCAACCATCAAGTCCCAGTTGGGCTAATCGTGCTATCAAGGTTGTGGTCGCCGTGACGGAAGCCTCAGCAAACAGCTGACACGTCACCCTCCCTCACACGGCTTTTGTCCCTGAGTCTAATGCTGATAAAAACACGTTTTTGATGTCTAATGTTGTCCAAGTTCCTGTTTCTCTGAACGAAGGAATACTGTCTCTTGTTGTATGGAGCTCTCGGTATATGAAATACTTGTGTGTATTGGCATGTTTTAGATGTAGAATGTTGAAGATAAATCATCTTCCATTTCAAACTGTGCCTAATGTCCCCAGTGTTTGCTGCTGTGGATAATAGTGTAAGGTAAAGGACTACTTAGTATTTATTATTCAGCGTATTCATCTCACATCATAGCTGTGTCAAGAGATCTTACATTCAGGGGATAACGGATACAAGTAAAAGGTAAAGGAACTACTGATGAATAGTTACAGGTTATTTTACTTCAATTATGTTAAATTGTTATTGATCTGATTCAATTCAGTTTGATTCGATTCACTACAGGAATTCATGTTGGTTTGCTCTTGGGATTTGAAAAGGATTGGACAAATGACTCCAGAGACAAGACTGACATCAATTGGATTTTCTTATAGAAATGTTCCTTGGAAAGGGATTTTGAGGGATTGTCCGTTAATCTAATACAATGATCTCAATTAGGAAGTTGGCACTGACTGTCATGGTCCAACATGACTGTGTTAGTATAGCCAGATTATAGTGACACTCACTGCTAAATATAAACTTTTCTGTGGAGCTAAAGTGATACAGTGTCCAAAATAGCCCCTTTAGTTAGAATGTATTCTCTTCCCTCTTGGATCGTCCTATATTAGGAGAAACGTGGATGGGTTAAGAATAACACTGTAATCCTAGTCTGCACACTGTGAACTCAGTCGAGACCATTGTTTAACTCATTGATACACAAACAAGTGCTTGAAACCTCCTGATTACACTTCACGTGAAACACATTCTCGTATTAGATCATATGAAATGTTCTCAGCTAAGAACATTTTCGTTCGTTCGTACTTGTGTTAAAGTTCAGCCGCTCAAGTTATTTTTCACGTGAGACAAGTTGTGGGTCTAAGACCTTGTTCTGGTAAGTGCAGCTTTAGTTGTCTTTTGCCAGAGTCACTTACTAAAGCAGTGAACCAGGGTAGCCTGGATCACTGTCTCACGAGAGACTCAGACTCCCGTCTTCTCTCCTGATTTGAATACAGAGGCTCTTCTCACCTGCAGACCACAGTGAGTGATGTCATCCAGCAAGGATTACCCGAAGGACATTCTGGAATCATCCCAAAAAACAATCCTGTGTTTCGGTGACTTTTGGTGTTGAACTTTCGCTGATGCATTTTTTTCTATCACAAGTCATACTTAAGGAACGCGCCTGGTTCTATGTGTTGTTTGTTTCACAGGTTTGTCTGCGTAGAGAAGGAGACTAGAATGCTAAATTCTTTGTATTTTCAAGGTGTCATATTGTTAAACCTAATACAACTGAGAGAAAGCAGGTAATAACTTCATTTGAATTTATTTTCTTTCATGCTTATTTATTCTGTATGTTTATTTTTCTAATTTACATCTCTCACACACTCATGTATGAATACAAAATAATAATCTCAACATAGGGGCTCCTTAATTAAACGATTTCAAGTACTGGTGAATGCTATTTTTAACACAGAATTATATCAGTTGGCCATCCTAATTAACAACCCGTATAACATTTGTTTAACTTTTGTTTTGTTTTCAAATGTTGTTTTAATATTGTTTAGAACAGTTGTTGTTTTGTTTGTATACCCTTAACAGATCGTGACTTTATCCCTTCATTTGTGCTGCTTTCATGTTTCTTCCTCAAAATCAAGTACACAGGTCACGAAGGGGTGATGCTGAAGTTTTTGTCTCAGGAGATAATCACTTGCTCTCTTACAGTGAACTCTGTAAGTAAACAGTGAGCTGATCCCAAGACAAGCGCCTAAGGGTGGGGAGAAGGGGAAGGAATAGGGGGAAGGGACAACTCTGAGGTCACGAGACCTGAATTTTCATTGCTCAGCCGGATTACAGCATGGAAGCCAGGTCAAGGGGTCCCTTCTGGTCATGTGACACTCCTACTAGAAGTGCCTGATACCCAGCTGTCGGTACTAATGTGGGACTGTTTACCAGTCCCAGGTGGACACCTTACTTGAACTCTGAGCTGCATGAGGATGTTTCCAGAAGAAAAAGCCAAGAGGGCGTGTAACAGTTTTGTATCGTCACACACTGATGGTATCCTGAAAAAAAGCAATCATCTCGGTAAAACAGTAACATCATCTGCTTAACGTCTTTAAACCTTTCAGATTTGGTAGTTGTGTCATCACGATACCCTCACTCACACACACACATCTTGAACATGTTGATGGGACTGACAGATTGTGCTGGAATGTTTAACAGAAAAACACAACAAAGTCAAGTCAGTTCAGGCCAAGGCAACAGCCTATAAACTACAAAGCAGCTGGCCTCAGCTAATAACCACCTCGTAGAGTATTTATTATAATAACGCAATCATATTGTAAAATGTTTTATCAAATGCAAGCAATGCTGATTGGATTTGAACCTATGACCTCATGGTTTACAGTCAAGCGCTTGAAGTACTGAGCAATACCCAACCTCTCAATGGGGTCTTTCCAAATACCTGCTTATCCAATCTGTATGACAGCGCAAGCCGGCAAGCCACTCCCACAAGTCCGTGCCAGCTCTGACACTGAGGATGACACCTGTCAATTATTGACAGGAAGTTAATTACTTAAGCGATGGATTGAGCGTAAGATCGAAAGGGTAGCCTAAGTTGTTCACCCCAAAATGCCTTTACTCCCCGCCCTAGTTAAGGGTGCCAAGGTTGGATTGTGCATGCGTGCGACAATGAACGTCTCCTGCCCTCTGGTTCCTGTGTCAGTAATCCAGATCAGGGCAGAATATGGAGCTTCTTAAAGCAGGTCAAGAACAGGCAAACTTGTGCTTCATTGTCCAGAGTTACACAGCAACACTAAACATAGACTTTCTTGTTCTAGATTCATGACAAATACAAGTGGTTATTTATGTCAATTCCGTTCTTCAATTCCGGAAAGGTGCTATATAACTGTACCATATTACTACTTAAAAGTAACTTTAAAAAAAGAAAGAATCGAAATGTCTACTACTTGCATACATTCAGAGATAAATGACACATAACTTTCAAATGTGATTCCACTTTAACTGAACAACAACATATTATCTCAACATTGCCTGACCCTCGTATCATGAGAGCCATGGCATGTATGTTTGTGTGCGTTTGTGCTGCATAGCAAATTTGCACAGTCTTTCATGGTACGGTGCTTGACATATAGATTCAATGTATTTCAAAAAAATACATGTTTGAACTGTATGGATTTGCACCCTGAAAGCATTGGGTAACTGTTCTACTGGGAGAACATCATGTCACAAAGACAGGTTAATGCACATGTATTGACGTTGACGACAGAGGACTCTACAGAAAGGACAGCTCGTGCTGAAACGGAGGAGATGGGGTAGACCTCGTAGATGCTTTCATAACCAGGGGGTATTCAATAAGGACACCAAAGTGACTAATGGGTCAAGCAGGACTTCTAGGTGAGATCAAGAGGTTACATGGTTAAATTCTCCCCATCGAATGCTACCATGTAATCTAAGTCAGTGCATTATGTAATGATACACCAAAAAACACTGGATTTGTACATAGCCTTAAGTTTGACAAAATAGTCCTGTTTAGTGTTAAAGGTTAGGTTCCACGCCAGAAACCTACTGTCTGACGATATAGTGTCTTCACTCGATTTGGTCTTATGTGACATGCACAGGTCACACGAAACATCTGGCTACTCATTTCAACAACCCTCCACACAGCATGTGAATAGTTTTATGCATCGCCATAAAATTACCTACTCCTATACTCTGATGGAAAAGCCAGGTTGGAGAGTTGAGTATACACGGCTCCACCATCCTCAGTTTACCAGATGTTTTGAATTATGGAAATGAAATGAGATGAGGAAGGGTTTGTGAGGTAAGAGGGTCAGCCATGTTATCATCACTCTGACGTTAGTCTTAGGTCACAAGATTGCCCCAGGACATTTAGACCTTGGCAGATATGAAGTGTGACTTCAACTAATTGATTCAACCTTTGAGATGGCAGGATTCCATTACAATTTGTTGTGAGCTGCTGTTAGTTTGAATGTGCAGGTAAAGATCAACTGAAACGAAAAAAAAAACCCGAATTTGTACCTAGTAACTGATTGGATAAAGCGGTTTGAGCAAACAAGTGACACTTCAATTATTTTGTAATTTAGAAAGTGAATGATTAATTAAGTCATTAATTAATTAGTTAATGCGCTCGTCAACCCAGACATCTGCACAGGGTTCTTTAAGGACTGTACACAAGAAGACTCCACATTTATTTTATCAACCCCAATACTTTTCTTCATTTGTTTTCAACTTTTCACATCCTTTTGTAAATGCTTGTTATTGACATAAAGCAAATAGATAAATTCCATATCGCTAGTGTAAAGTCCATGCAGAATATTGTATACAAAGCTCCTGCAGGTCACGTTGCACAACATTTTCATACATGTACAGTGGTTAAATATGAAAGGTCTGTCATGGGCACCAGGGGGCAAGAGGTTGTTTGTCACATGGATCCTTAGCTCAGATAGGGCTCAGGAGGACACCACCATTGTTGACAGAGAACCATTGTATTCTCTTGGAACGCAGCATCTGGTCGCAACCTTCAGAAGTGCCCCAGGCCTCTGCAGTCAGCTTCTGTACACCAGATAAACAGCCACACGGGTCCTCTTCCAGTTCCTCTCACAGCGCGATGGTCAGACTTGTGTTGTTAGATCTGGGGTTGTGAGGGAGGTAGCCTGCTTTAGGAATGCTTGCTAGGGTTGATTCACAGCAGTCATTTTTGTGAGGCTTTTGAGATGCTTCAAACTATTGATATAATCTTTTTTTGAGGTTGTCATTTTTGAGTTTCTTTACCTCAGAACAAGATTGTTCCGTTTGAAGTGCATTTATCTGACGTACGTATTCATTGACGTGTTTTTCAGAAAAAAGCTATAAGTAACAGTATCAGTCAGAATCAGAACCACTCATTCCTGTTTACATGTAGCCATTTGAAACTGCAGGTCAAAGCCTTTCATAAGAATGACAGTAAACCGAATCACATTTTTGCCTTCAGCCGCTTGTGTGCGTCCAAATAATTCCTCGCACAAAAATTCATTATTGGACCTCATTTGATCTGCCAAAAAGTTCAGCGAATGAACCTCTGATTGCAGCTCTGAGTCCAGTTTGGGAACGCCTGTTGTCACGAACCAGCGGATGACATTTTTGGTTGCCTTATAATTAGATAACGTTGTCCTGATTGTAGTGTTGTTCTGTACTGTAGCTCTGAGGGCCCAGCTCCCTATAAACACAGCCTAGTGACATCGCTGACCTACTCACAGCGTGTTCCGTAACCAGTGAAGAAGAGTGGTGCAACAGGACAGACGTGCACACGGACACACTCCATTCACAAACAGTTGCTTTGTGCAGAAGTGGTTGACCCCTTCAGTGACCCTCCGCTGAGCGCTCACCCGGTGGGGCGCTCTCTTTGGCATGTCGGTAGTGACGCTGCCCTTCGGATGCTTGAAGGTCCGTCCGTGCTCCATTTATTCAGTGGTGACCTATGATGGGCAAGAAGCGGGGTCCCATTGTGGAGCAACTTCAAGGGGCTCCGACGACCGGTTCTGTCTGCCTCTGAATGGCTTCTGTACCATCGACGTGAGAGGGAATACTGGAGCGTGATCACCCCTGGGACACACATCTGAACACAACTAGCACCGCTGATTGACTCTGACTGTGAACTTGTTTGAAGGTGGGGGATGGGGAGGGTGAACGCATCAGGCCCATTCTGAGGGGGGACGGTTGGTGGGTTTTCGTGTCCTGATGACCTGATCTAACCCCAGCTGCACTGCTTCTTGTTTGTTCCAAGGCTGCTTTTCCTACAAAGCTGTTTTTAAATAAATTATTTGCTCTGCCAGCAACAAGTAAGCCTTAATATTTTCAGTGGTGGAACAGCTACCCTGGCCTCATTAAAGAACAAACCACGGCGCTCATAAAGAGCAAGAGATGAAGGTTTGGATCTCAACCACTTTCTCACTTGCCCCAGAAAAGACAGTGAAGAACACGTTTTTCTAGATCAATGTGTTTTTAGCACATATGGTGAAGAGGCATATGTGTTATTCACAGCAATGCCCTTTAGCTGCTCATCTCTGGTTTACGACTGAGAAACTATATTCCAACGTCTTAAGTTTTATTTGCATTTGACAAGCTGCAAAACATTGAGGTATTTGTGTAAAAAGCCAACAGGGTGATACGTAAACTCGTAAAACATACAGGCCAACTCAAAAACACACACAGGCCAACTCCGAAACACACACAGGCCAACTCAAAAACACACACCGGCCAACTCAAAAACACACACAGGCCAACTCAGAAACACACACAGGCCAACTCACAAACACACATATGCCAACAGAAACACACACACACACACACAGACTAACTCACAAATGCACATAGGCCAACAGAAATACACACACAGGCCAACTCAGAAACACACATAGGCCAAGAGAAACACACACACAGGCCAACTCAGAAACACACAACGCTACACAATCAACATACTGAAAGGAGGAGGAGACAGATGGATGTGAGCACCAGACCACCCAGTGATAAACAGCTCGGTTTCTGTGAAAACACTTCCAACAGCAGATGTATGGTTGGAAAGATGTCAACCTTTGGAAATGAGATTTGTTCTATATACTGTGTACTGTATATAGTACTGCCATCCGAGCAAGTGCATCTCACCACAAGGTGAGTCTATCATGGCACCCCTATGGCCAGTCATTCTGACAACTTGTCCGTGTAAGCACAGCATGCTATAGTTTAAAGTTTATTTGAGATTTGTAAGAAGTCCAGGTACTTCAGAATCCATTGGTCCCGGTGATCTCCCTGACAATCCGTAGGGTATCTGAATGCTTACTGACTATACTATTTATACTAAAGTGGGAAAATACAGTTAAGTTTCGTGTCTGAAATGCGAAAGCGTATCGCTAACCAGCGCTTCATTAATCGAATTATTCATTGCTATTTTTTGGGTTGGCCCGTCTATTGACTTCACACTGAACCTAAGTGTGGCCATAAGAAAACAGCATTTGCAATGTCCAAAATCAATGGCCAGTCCTTAAACAGAGGAACACACATCATTGGTAATGCATAGACACTGTATGCCTTTTGATCTACCAGTGTGTCAGGTTAGCCCACACCTCTCCGTGATAGGCAAGTCCTAACACAATCACAAAAAGAGCTCAAGACCCCTATTTGTCAAATAAAACCCAAGTTCAAACTGAATATTAGACATCAAAGACATTTTAAGAGCAAGGTTTCAGATGAAAGGGAAGAAATGCTGCATCTGTATTCAGGTCAGGGAAGGGAGAGGACTGCTTAGTGTTTGAAGTGTTGGGTCAGGTCACCAGACCCTTTATGCCACAGTAGAAGGACATTACGATAGCTGCAGCCCCCTGTTAAGCATTATGGACGATTCTATGACATTTGCCCAAAAACAATGCTAGGAAAGAGTTCTGTACGTAGAAAGCAGCTAACTAGAATGCATTCGAGGTTATGATAATATTTTTGTGCAACTGTGAAGGAAAAACAAAGAGTCCTTATGTTACACATGATGACTATTCCAGCACCAGTTTTATTGGTGGAACCCTGTGTTGGAACACACCATCTGAAACCTGTCACCCTAAGAAGATGGATGTGTTCTGAATATAAAGTTCTACTGATGTGTTATTGTGTGTTGTGTGTAGTGTGTAGTGCGTGTCGTCTTTCTTGCAGCGCTGTAGATGGTGTAGTAGCAGTGTGCCCTGAGCGAGAGAAAAACTGAGGGGAGCAATCTGAAAGTTCTTATTGGCTGTTGGGTCCTGAGCCTTCATAGTTTCACAAAAAAACAAGTCTGAATGAAATTGGAAAAACATATTGTCCTAATATGCACTTGCGGGTTTTGGCGGTAGTTCACCACTGCATCGTTCATAAATTACAAATGGATTTTTTTTTGGTAGAGCCTGGGAATGCATTGAACATGGAAGGTTATTGTTGTTGTGGGGACTATGACAGAGGCTGGTTTGGCATGGAGGAAAAAGGAGGAACATGGAGGATGGACAAATGTTGATGATGGTGTCCTGCTCGTTGTGTAATCCTCTCTATCCAGTTGTTTGCAGGATGAGATGAGGATGTGACGGGGGGGAATTGAAGCAGGTTTTCTGACCTTTGAACACCACAGGAATCCAGGGCTGTTGAGACACACTATATTTACACACTTTGTACACTAATATAATTCATGATTATGTTGACAAAGCTGGGAAGGTTTTGGATGGGTCATTGCACATATACTATCTTATTACCTAACAGCTTCACTGAAATGATATAATGTGGAGAGCTGCAGCTAAATATTGACAGTGTCAGTATTTTACTATTCATCTGGGGTCCAGACTGTTAATGGTTCTTTTGGCAGATATCAGTGTCTGGAGTATTCAAATTCCAACACACATAAGATGTAGGTTGTGGTCTCACATTCTGCAATTTATTGAGGTATGTTAGACTGAAAGCTAAGCAATAAGATCACTTCTCTTTAGAGCTTAGGCTCAATCCTAACCACCTATAAAGTATCTCTGATCTTAAGAAACCTTAGGGAGAATTCAAATAGTCATAAACCAGGGATTACTTGCTATAAGGAACAATTCCAATAAAAACGACAAAAACTTCTGTACCGGACAAATCCCTTATGAGATACGATCAAAATCCACGTCAACAAGCTCAAGAATGTGAGTGTATGAATTGAACCCTAAGCCACCATTCATCAGTTCGTCTGTCCACGCTGGACTCAGGGCCTTGGTCTTCCTCTCTACATTTGGGAGTTTGGGGGAGTAAAGAAATGTGCTTACTTAGTGGGATTTCATCCTGATCCAAAGTATATGTCATACATCAGTGATCAGACACAGACTTGGCAATCAATGTGATTGCAAACACACTCGAAACTATCCAGCTACAAAATTGGTTCAGTTGAGAAATACATAGAACAAAATGTACCAAAAGGACCTCACCTTACACATACTGTTCAGTACTATGGAAAATGTACAGCCATCGTGAAGTGAAGTGAATGTGCCTCACGATCATAGTAACTGACCATTTCTTGGCTCTAACCAGATGTAATTCATTCAGACAATTAACTAATTCTTGTTGTGATAGCTACTGAACCACTTTTAAAGTGAAACGTGTAAATATAGTAGGCCAAAAGATTACATCTATTGGCTTACTGCAGTGTAAACAGAGCGTTGGCATCATTCCCATGGGTCATTAGTTGCAGTTAAACGGAAATTTGTTACAGTTTTAGTTACCGTTTCTCCTGACAATGCTGTGTGGGACGACTGATCAATGACACATTCTTTTCAACAAGTTTCCCTTTTTTTCTAGGATACTTAGGATATCACACTATCCAAGTCAGACACATGGTGTTCATCCAATGATCCTCCAACCAAAACCACAAATCCCACAAACTCCCAAGGTCATGCTGGCCCTCAGGCAACACATTCATCTTCAAAGTTATTCGACGTAGACAGTGAAACAGCCCCGATCTTTGGGGACTTGAGGTGACAGCCACTCTTAGCGCAGGCTTGATCCAATGCCAAGCCAATGCCATAAGCAACCACGCTCTTGTAATCAGGTCAAACTTTCTAAAAATGTTATCGGGGTCTATGTCTGGTGTTGTGCGCTATTGCTGTGTTGTCGTAGAAACGTTCCTGTTATTCCGTTGGTAACTGTTTTAGTGGCTGAAATGACAAGCTCAACGCTCCATGCAAAATGTCATAGTGCGTCACATCAATACACGTGGACGATGATTTCTGTGATGGTTCCACAAACTGAGGTCACGTCCCTTCTGTTGGCAGGAACATTCCCAACCAGGTCAGTGTGGTCTCTGACATCCCAACCTGTGAGATGAACATTAGCGCCCTCAAATGAGCTAGAGGAGATGGGTGTAGAGGAGGCATGCTTGGGTAACAGAGAAAAGGTCACCAGAACGGTCAAAAGCAATTTCATTTGTATCAAGTCCTCTGATTGTGTCGACCCCGTGCTTCTATTAATGCTGTTGTTTGTGGGGCAACGGAGAGAAGAGCAGGAGACCGAACAGATAAAGGAGACGGGAGGAAAGAAGAGGGGAGGACAAAAGAGGAGCACATGGGACACGAGAGAGGAGAAGGGCGGAGAGCAATGACCTGAGGCTTCCAAAAGCTCTTTTCCTCCTTCTGCTTTCCAAGGACAGCGAAGTCTGCAAGCGATGTCTGGCCGCTTGCGGTCGGACACAGAGAACACTAGGTGTGACGAGGAGCAGGGAGCACAGCAGGACACTGCATCTCAAAGCCCCCTGTTTCAGATAGGATTTCGAACATGGTATTCTTAAGAGCATTGTGACAGTTATTCGTCATAGAAGATGCAAGCTTTTTAATCATGCTCTTTTGTCTGAAAGTTAAAGCCCTTTTGAAAGAATGCAACTGAACATACTTTTATGTCTGCTTGCTGTAGAGACACAAGGTATGTTTGTGTCATTATGAAGCTCATCCAAACCGCCTCCTTCTTCTTTTGCCCACTCAGTTTTGAACTCATACCCAAAGACTCCCAAACGCAATGAGTAGTTAATAGAATTATTGTGACTTATTTTATACTCAGCAATAAGAAGCAATCTAATTCTCAATATATTGATTGCATCGATCATGCTGTATAATCCGGTCCTTAACGGGCTCGTAAACCATCTGCATCACAATTGAACGTTTTGTTTTCTCTGTGTTTGACGAAAGCGAATCAAAAATGCGTCAGGGCTCTCGACACCGAAGTCAAAACATATCAATTGAGATGAACTGGTGATATTCTTTCCCGCTGTGCCTTAAAACATTCAAGGGATCACAAAGAAGGGTTCACTCCAAAACATCCCCAGAACACCAGACATCATCCACAGCTGGACAGAACATTCCCCCTGCTCGCTGCTCGAGGGCTTGCGTCTCAAGGGATCCATAAATATACAGCTAGGCGGAGGTCAGTCCAAAAAAGATTCGTTTGGGGATCGCCAAAGCTCCCTAGTGGCAGAATATCAAGCTCCTGCATTAACACTCAAGCATGGAGAGAAGCCACTCATTCATGGCTTAGAGAGAGAGGCTGCAGTGTGACCTCAGAGTGCGGATGGTCTATAGATCCATACAGTCTCAAAACGTCTTTCCCACGATTTGTTTCCCAAAGTTGGAGAACGGCATATCAAGACGGTGTGCGGCCACCGTCTAAGCGGCCTCGTGCGTTTGGGAAAGTGGATGAGTTGTAAAATGGATAGCTGTTGTTGGATCACGGTCCAGACAGATTATTAGCCAGACCCCTGAGTCACGCTGAGATTCATTACGCATTGTTACACACCGAATGTCAAATAACTGTTAATGGAACCTGACACTTGACACGTGCAAAGCCGAACATTTATATAGCGTACCCCCCCCCCCCC
>BROE01000004.1:4546774-4585261 GCA_036571765.1 Plecoglossus altivelis
TGTCCTGTGCATAATGCAACCTTTGGAAATGGATGTATTGACTGTATATGGTCACAGCTGTCCAGGACAAAGTTCCCCCATGTGCAGTAAATCTGTAAAAAAAAAGAAGAAAAAAAAGCTCATGAGCACATGGCTACATAGTTAGAATCCTTTGTTTTCGAACACTGAGATATGTGCAGTGGAAGGTTTACTTTGGTGAAACTCAGATTACACGTTTCACCCAACACTTAAGGTTAACCCCACGATAACCTGTTCCATGTGAGGGACAATGTATGTTCTGTGTGCACTCAGCAAAAGGTAACATACCCTTCATTATCAAAAGCTTAATAATTAAGGGGGACACAGGTTTACATGTGCATTTTTCATGTAATTCGTATGTGTTTAAGTATGTATTATGTGCAAAGGAATGCGTCTTTTTGTGTAAATGTGTATTCTGCGTGACTATGTATTTTCATGGGCTTGTTCTGTGTAAGTTTGTGTCTCGTGTGAGTGGATGTGTGTTCTTTGTAGTTGTGTTCAGTGTAATTGCATTAGTATTTGTTCTGCGTGTGTGTTTGTGTCTCTTGTGAATGTGTGTGTACTCTTTGTAGTTGTGTTCTGTGTAATTGCATTAGTATTTGTTCTCTGTGTGTGTTTGTGTCTTGCTTAAGCGTGTGTGTTTTTTGTAATTGTGTTACTGTGTAATTGCATTAGTATTTGTTCTGTGTAAGTGTATGCTGGTGTGTTGTGTAAGTGCATGTGTGCGTTCTTTGTAATTGTGTTCTGTGTAATTGCGAGAGAATTTGTTCTCTGTAAGTGTGTGTTTGTATTAGTTTGTGTGTGTTCTGTGTGTATTTTGTGTGAGGGTCTACATGTGTGTGTTCTGTGTACTCTAAGTGTGTATGTGTGTGTGTCAGAATGACTAGCTCACACATCTGGCTAGCCTCATTCCCAGCAATTGGTTGAGTTGGCCTCACGTGTGTGGGTGTGGATGTGAGTATTTTGTCACTCCTGGTTAGATCCACAAGCTTGTTGATTGACCCTGACTGCCCCCTCACCATTCCCTGTCACTGGAACATTGAGCTTTGGTTGACCATGTTTGTCTACAGGAGAAGTTTAAGGTTCACAAAACGTTTCTTCATTCTTTATAGGGGGATCGTTTCACCCAAAAAAAGAAGTAATTTGTCCAAACTGACAACACAGCTGGTAAAGTCTTGTGCCAACTGTAGAAACGGCTGTATAATTCTGGCTCCACTCCTGAAGCCTGGTTTGAAAAGCTCCTCTTTGGATGCTTTCACTGGAACTCCTTTCCTCCCTGTGCTCTCTTCACTGTGAAACATATTACTCACCCATCAGAAATGTACTCAATCTGTCTGCCTGCTCTTTTACTGCATTTGTGCTATTCTGACATATTTATTTCCTTTTGTGCTCTGTCTCGTCATTAGAGAGATGTGGTTAGAGGTGTGTATAAACCAGCGGGGACACATCTATTAAACAATGACCCTTTGCAAAGTGTGAGTCAAAGAGGGTAGCCAGCTCATCAGTCGAATGGTCTGATGTCATCACACGCTACGCACATTTGTTTCGGAGCTGTCACACTGATATTGCCACTGATGCCCCCCTCTGTCACACTGATATTGCCACTGATGCCCCCCTCTGTCACACTGATATTGCCACTGATGCCCCCCTCTGTCACACTGATATTGCCACTGATGCCCCCTCTGTCACACTGATATTGCCACTGATTGCCCCCCTCTGTCACACTGATATATTGCCCCCTCTGACTGCGCCCTGATGCCCTCTGTCACACTGATATTGCCACTGATGCCCCCTTCACACCACACTGATATTGCCACTGATGCCCCCCTCTGTCACACTGATATTGCCACTTATTGCCACTGATGCCCCCCTCTTCACACTGATATTGCCACTGATGCCCCCCTCTGTCACACTGATATTGCCACTGATGCCCCCCTCTGTCACACTGATATTGCCACTGATGCCCCCCTCTGTCACACAGAAGGCAATGTAAAGACACATCAGTCTATCGGTGGTTTGATCAAGGTTGCGCAACACCGTATAAAAACACAAAATGTCCTTTCTGAGGTTGTTGTCCAAAAATCAGTCACAAAGGGTAAACAAACACACACACACACACACACACACACACACACACACGCACACACACGCACACACGTGCGTCATTTGTTGTGATATCCACCTGAGTGGCAATCAACTATTCATTCACAGTAAGACTATGCAGCAAGTACAGAACGCTCATCTTGTCAGAGAAATTAAGGATGGAACCTTTTATTTTGTATAAAATGATACTGTGTTCAAGTCATCTCCTTCCAAAGAACTCTCGCTACCCTGGGGGAAAGGTGAGCATTTGTCTTTGACATGGTATCTTTGAACTGAGCTCTTGGGGGCGGGGGGGGGGGGGGGGGTGTTGTGGTAGAGGGGTGAATTAACGCATGAATAGAATGACCCTAGCAAAAGGGACATCTGACCAGTTGGAGTAAACACCCCCTGTAGTTTTATGATTGCCGTACTTAGAGAGGAATGTATGGTGATAGTTCTAATCACCTGGGTAGAAGTTTGGAGACAGTTGTTCTAGAGTCAATGGCTGTATTCTCTATAGGGGAAAGCCAATCACAGAACAGACATGGGACAATTGCATGTTGTAAATGAACCAATGACTATTGAGAACTGTGTTTGTGTTGATGACAGTGTAAATGATGGCGCTTGGAGACAGGACTCCAGACAACTTTGTGCCATCCTGACGACTTGTCTCCTTGCTTCATGCACAAGTAATAAACTTCCTTGAGATCATCGACTCCGTGCATACTCAAGTATGAGAATTCAACTGACACGTATACACAAACACCCACATTGTTGTTGTTGTTTTTATCATAGTGGGGCTCAGCCATTCACTTCCATTCAAAATGGTGTTATCCCTAACCAGTAACACGTAGGCCTATTTTTAAAATGTAGTTTGCTCTATTTCAAGCTTTCACTCGTTTGATAGCTAGTATCAGCTACCTACCTTTTTTGTTGAAAATTGACTTATTTTTCATACATTTTAACAGACCATGAAAGCAACACGTATAGTAGTATACCTGCTCATGTTGCTGACTCAAGGAATGTCGCACGAGTGAAACATTTAAATTGTAGTGGGGAATAAATTGTTTTAAATAGGCCTAAATACAAAACTTCATACCTAGCAACCAGTATAGCAACCAGGACAGTTCCATGCTCGCACACGTAGCTATCTCAGGAATGTAATGTTGGCATAGGAACAGACACGTCCTTCCATCTGAACAGTATTGTGACATCAGATAGGACTTTTCTTGGCAGTGGGACAGTTTTTGGCATGACAGCCCCAGGAAGTCAGGTTTTGTCATGTTTTACTACCCGTGTGAGGACATTTGGTCCCAACATTTGGTCCCCATGAGGGTAGTTAAATGAAACAAGTCCCCCTATTCAGTTAAATACAATACACAGTTGGAGAGTTACGAGTCTTGTTTTTATAACACAAGCAAAAACATAAAATACAACATACAGTGGATACAAATTTTAAGGTGAGCCAATCACGTACTGTACATGTAACAGATTACCCCAGCTACACACATACTCAGATAACTCTATTACACACACAAACTCAGTCCAATGTGGTAACCCTGAATCTATTGCTGGGCAGTAAAACTGTGGATCCTTGGCAGAGCTTCAAAGGGAAACTATGGTGGCACATTTGGGCAAGCTGACAACATTAAGCGTAATGTGCACTGCTGGACTCGTTATAAAAACCTGAGATGAACTGAATGTTACTTCACATTATTGACTGCACAGCACATGCACACGCACACACACACACGCACACACATGCACACACACACGCACACACACACACACAGAGTTCTTTATAGAGCTGACCTAAGCAGAGGAGGGGGAGGAGAATACACTGTGATAACATAAATGTAACTTTGTTTAGTCACACAAGAAGAATGTTCTCATTACAACTCATTACATTTGTCAAATCATGAGCCCATCATAAAATCATAAACAATGTAGTAAAGTGGCTGATTTTACAGAGGTAACAACCAGGACTGATGTTGAACGATGAATACACCTGTCAATTCCTGCGTCATTCTGTTGCAGAGAGAACTCCAAGCCCAGTACAAGCACCAAGAGACTGCGGTGCTGAAAGCATTTCTCGTTTCTGGAAGCATGGTTTACAGATGTGGCTTGTTGTTCTCCATCATCTGTGTTGTTGTTGAAATATTCTGCTGTGTTGCAACTATATAATAAAAGTAACCACAATGTCGGTACAAATCCCTTAACACCAGAACCCTTTAATTGCTCCCAGAGAATTGCAGTGACGGAGACGTGATCTTGTTCCACTTTCAGTTCATTTACATTTCTGTAAACATTTCTGGCAGCGAGCCTGACCTGGAACACAGAACACTGACCAGCGGAACACAGAACGCTAACCACCGGAACACAGAACGTGAAATAGAACCCGGAGTAAGGTTGCGGTGTCATTTCGGTTCAGGTGATCAGTTTGCAAATCCAACGTCCAAAAATGACTGAAAAGATTTCTAAAGGGATTTTATTCAGCAACATTT
Organism: Plecoglossus altivelis; assembly: GCA_036571765.1. NCBI lineage: Eukaryota > Metazoa > Chordata > Actinopteri > Osmeriformes > Plecoglossidae > Plecoglossus > Plecoglossus altivelis. The sequence continues at coordinate 4,551,379 of BROE01000004.1, forward strand.
AGCAGATTCTATTCAGATCCAAAATGGAGTAAACTGAAAGCTGCCCGTCTGAGCTGTCTAAATCCGTGTATTGTAGAATTGACCCTCAGACAGGTCCAAGCCTCACGTACACTAGCCATCTTAACTAGGTCAGTCGGGCTACTGTTACACAGCTTTCCTAAAGGGATTATCCTACCCAACCTCTATGCTTGATACTGTTTTAATAGCCAATTATCGGCCTGTTTACCTCAGCTACCTGTTCTCAGAAAAAAAGAGTGCATGTGTACTAATTCCTCACAGCAGACCAGGCCATCCAAGGACTAGCACTAATCCGGTGTGTTTCTCAGGATCACGTATTCGTGGCAGGAGAGAGCTGAACAGAGGGCCAGAATTGAGATACTCTGCGGGTTATGTTATATAAAGCCAAGAAGCAGTTTGTGTTTAGCCTGTCTTACCTCTCAGTGGGTCACACAACCTTCTTCCAGGATTTGAACATCTCTGGAAGTACAAAACCTTCTGCTCAAGGACCAGAGTCTTATTCCTAGAAATGATTTAGGGGCGGTTTCATGGTCAAATGAACATTAATGCATTTCCTTCAAAAGATCTACAATTCCGGCCCTGTCCCCACAATCCTTACACTTCATCGTCCCTACATTTAATCCATAAAACAAATGTTGAAGTCACATAACCATCTCATTCCATCAAAATACGACTTCTAACAGCCTCTCTGTATGTTAGTACTGCGATAGCCGCAAGTCATACGGATTTGTCTTTGTTCATTTGCATGAGCGATCCTGCTAGCCTGCCGGAGGCTGTGCTGCCTGAGCTAACCTGAGAGAGCTACGTACACCTAACAACCTGGTCCAAGGTTAGCGCTCTCTTATGTAAGAGTCACTCCATGCCTGCTTCCTGTCACCACCCCCTGCTCCCCTAATCACACCAGTCCAAACATTCTTTGAAAGGAAGTCAAGACCCAGAATCCGAGATGGAAAAGAAAAATCATTGGTAAGGTAAAGCAAAATGCACAGAAATGGACCCACAGGTAAATACACAGTCTGAGGAACGAAAAGATGGAGACTATGTTGTTCAGAGCTTCCTTTTCTCCCTCTTCTTGTCTCTTAAGAAATCCTCCAGTGCCGTTTTTCCCTTCAAAATCTCCCACCTTGTCGGCTTCAACATGTACGCAGCAGTGATGACCACACCCATTTGAAAAAACTGTGTTTTCATTGCACCATATTTAACAATTAATCCTTGGTGGACAGACATTGCCTCAAGGAAGAAGGCCTTCTAAATTCAATTTCAACAGGGAAAATGTCTTGGCACCTACCACCTCAAGACTACAACCCTAAGCCTGTCCACGCTCTCTAATCTCATTTCTCCTGACAGCCTCACTTCCAGTCTTGTCCTTAGCTAACCACCATCGCTGTCTCCTGTCCTGAGCCCCACCAGCCTCAACTCTTCTCCCATTGTCTTCTGTCCTTCTTCCCTCCTTTGTCCTGTCGTTTCATTGGCCCTCTCTCTCTCTCTCTCTCTCTCTCTCTCTCTCTCTCTCTCTCTGTCTCTCTCTCTCCACTGTCCACACAGAAATCTGCTTCCTTCTTGCAACTCCTTTAGCATCTCTACAGTCTTACGTTAGATGGCAGCTGAGATTCTGCCTGTCCTGCCCATTTTGATCTGGGTCACGTGTAGCCTACATCACGTTATTTGAAGAACTGCACCCCCCCACCCTTCCCCTTCATGCCCTCCTCTCCCTTCCCTCCCTCTCTCCCTCCCTCCCCTCCTCCCTTCAACCCTCTCCCCACCCTGCCTCCCTCTCCCTCCTCACCCTGCCTCTCTTCCCCCTTCTCTCCCTCCCTCCTCGCTGCCTCCACTGTTGTGCCTCATGGGTATCCAACAGAGTGCCTGATGTTAGATTAAACAACCCTCTCCCAGATACTCCAGCTCTGTGTAACACATTTCCCTTAGCCATTCTGCGCAGCTCATGCCTGGGGAGACAGAAGGGGGGAGAGGGGGAGAGAGAGGAGGAGAGGGGGAGAGAGAGGAGGAGGGGCAGTAGAGGAGAGAGGGGAAGAGCATGAGGATAGGAGAGAGCTGACACTATGTTGCCTACAGTCTCAGGCTTGTCCTCATTTCATCTCTCTTTCAGCTCATTTTCTTAGCAAAGGGAACATGAATCAATCATTCACTCATTTAAAACATTGATGAGTAATTCCTATTTAACCCCTTCCCTTCCTGACAACTGTCTTGTGAGCCGTCCTTCAGTTGGAGTCTTCAATAAATCCATCATTCCACTGGATTCGGAGAGTCATATAATTGCCCCCCCCCCCCCCAATAAAAACGACAGTCACCACATTGCTGATTCACTGCAATTTCTACAAATACAAGAAGGAGCACTCAAGTATTTCCCTGAAACTCCCTTCAAAATGCTCTACCTCCTCGCTTTCCTCCTGCCTCACAGGGAGTTGGAGCTCCCTGCACGTTCTTCGTCGGAAAGATGAATTTTAAAACTGTATTGCATAACTGAGAAGTGGAGAGGCTGGTATCCATGGTAACAATGGTATAAACACCCCGTAAGTGACTGTTGTGGGGAGCGAAGCTGTCAGCACTTCACCTATCCTGCTTATGTCCCTTTGCACAACCACCTAACATTTACCTGCCTGTCGACAAGCAACTTTTAAGAAGTAACAGAGCACCAGGTTTCACTGCTCTGGTCATGTCAGATAGGCGCTTGTCACAACATTGTATGTAAATATATCAGCGTTACAAAAAATGCTGCTATCGGCACTCGAAAATGTATCTTAAAGTCGCAAGATTATGTACTTACGTCATTTCTTGCGTCTATAAACAGTGGGAATGCTTGAACATTTGGAATAGGCAAACACGCCATAATTCACAAATCCGTGACGGTTGTTTAAATGGAGACTTCGAAAGTGGTGGAAAGTTGCCAGATTAGTCGGTAGATCATTTTTAGTGTTGCTTAGGAAGGTGAAAAGTCGCTAAATTGGCAACACAGAGAATGAAGTATGAGGGGCCTACTAGCTCCACACCATGTACGTACCTCCACGTCATCACAAGGCGCTTCTGTCTTGGGCTTCTAAGAGTTCGCTACCCTCCTCAAACCTCAACTCCACTGACTTATTTGCATATTGGATGCAAAATCTGGTTTTTCGGCTATGTCATCTGGCAAGAGATTGGATTTACAACATTTTAAAATGCTGTCAAGGTGCGTTCTTGATGTTATTGTTGCACAACAGATAAATCAGATTGTTGTTCATCTTGCCTGAGAGCTAAGATTATTCTCTGGTGTGATTACCGGCAATCAATATAGGGTTACCGGTAATCGATTTTGTCTTTAACCAGACCACTCAAAACTGCTACAGTGGGTATCATACCTCTGATTTTTGAGTTTCTGCTGTACTTAAGGCATGGGTTATTTGTTTGTTACTTTAGATAAAAATGCCTGCTAAATTCTCAAAATGTCATGTGTACCATTGTCAAAAGCACATTAGATGGCAGAAACACATTGAACGGTTTCAGACCATGACATTTCAATTCAAGCCTCCACCCACTGGCCAATGTATGTATTACAAGCCCTCTACACATTTTCACCGAAATTGATCTGTTTGCTAATTAAAATCATCAGCTGATGGAATGGCGGGTCAATTATTGGGTCAATGAGCCTTTAGATTTCCCAGCGAGCACTGAAATAAACCTTTTCAGTAACCCTCACACCCCTTTCACACTAATAGCACAGGGGGGGGAGACAAAACTAAGTGAGAATTTTCTGTGAATGGCTGAAGCCTGTATTCACTGTGTAGATGACTAGATGGAGATGTGATTTACTGCGCAACACTGTTCAGCTTCTAAATACACCCGCGAAAATATCTGGGGTCTTGGTGTGAAAGGGCTAGAACCTCAAAGGCATATGACATCATAAGCTTCAGGGACACTGTATCCTTTCCCCATTGCTTTTTTTGTATCACAAAATCACAAAAGCAAGCTTGCATTTGCATTGTCTGAAGGGAGGGTTGGATGCAGTGATGAGAAGCCTCTAGGCATCAGTGGACTTGTCTGATATACGACTTCCTTGCGCTCTCCTGGCCTCCCAGGGCGAGGAGCTCACTCTGTGTGACGGCGACCTGAACTGAACCCTCCACCATCGCACTGGCCTGTCAAAGTGAGTGGGCGATCACAGATACCAACATCAGGACTGCAAAGGCATGGTCCCAGCACTGCGCAATGGCCCCCATTTACCTCCCTCCCTCCCTCGACCCCTCTCTCTGTCTCCCTCCCTCTCTCAACCACTCTCTCTGTCTCCCTTACCTCCCTCCCTCTCTCAACCACTCTCACTCTCTGTCTCCCTTCTCCCCTCCCTCCCTCCCTCAGCCCCTCACTCTCTGTCTCCCTTCACTTCCCATCTCCCTCCCTCCCTCAACCCCTCTCTCTGTCTCCCTTTCCCCCTCCCTCCCTCCCTCCCTCCCTCCCTCCCTCTCAACCCCTCTCTCTCTCTCTCTCTCTCTCTCCCTCTGTCTCCCTTCTCTCCCACCCTCTCTCTCACTGTCTGTCGTTTCGCTTCTCATTCCATGCTAGCTGCGGCCTCTGTTCTCTCTCCGCTCTCATTATCGTCTCTTATGCACAAATCTCTTTTTCGTTCTCTCTCTCCTTCTCTCCCTCCTCTCAGCATGCTCATTCCTCCTCTTTTCCCTTTGCAGGCTCTCCTCCCTTCCTTTCATTCTTCACATTCACCCCCCCTCCCTCCACACACACACACACACCCTGTGGGCCCTGTCACAGTGCAGTTACCGAGAGGCGCACAGGCCTGGAGTTTCTGCAGCTGTTCAGAGAAGGCATGCCTCCCACTAAGACAGTCAGGCCAGCAGGCAGGGGAGCACTATTAATACTATCAATGTACTCATATTTCCTGGCAAAGTGATTAAAATATTTGCTCTGAGGATATCAAGATGGAGTGTGAGCTAAAGCCTCAGTGCTCTGTATGAATCTGGTGTAGGCTGAATGTAATTAAAAGCTCTCAGACAACCAGGTGCGTTGCATTTGCAGGTTGTTACAATGCTTCCCATTGTCATAGTTCATATCAGATTCTGGTTTGAGGTCAACTGCTTTGTGTAATGAACAGTATACCCGGCCTTTGCATAATCTGCATTTCTAGAAGCATAAGCAATCCATGATTGATTGTCTTGCAATGCGAAGTCTTTTAACTTCCTGTCAGAATAACAGATCTACCTCTCTGATTCTGGTTTGCCTCCCGTGGAATTGGGTTCCGCTCTCTGAGTTTAGTTCCCATCTTTTTCTTGGCTCTGCACTCGCTGCACAGCATCTGTTCAGAGTTAGTGTTCCTCCCATGCAGAACAATCTTAAGTACAGTACAAACTACCACAGACCACAGACTGCATCTCATCCCCTGCAGAATAATTGAGCAGAGGGTCCTTGTAATCAAGTACCCTGGCCTTCAGTTGTTCTTTTCCCTAACATGGCTTCCTTGTTATTCTTAGTATTCTTACCTCAGCTCCTGATATGTTCAAAATGCTCAGGTAAAGATGGCATCTTTGGAACAGTGTCCTCTCTTCTTGTCCTTCTCTCCCACACGCTCTGCCATCCCCCCTTCTCCCGTCCCTCCATATCCTGGGTCTCGATACCAACACAGCCTATTCTCCTCCCTCACCCCCTCCCTCCACACCTCACCTACCCCCTCCACACCCTCCCCTCGTCTCTATCCCTCTCCGTGCCTCCATCTGCCCAGCTCGTCTCGTTGTCGTCCGCAGTGCCATCCGGAGGAGGACCTCTCGTCATCCTCACACCCCCTCCATCCCTTTTCTAGTCCTCTCGCCCCAACGCCGTCCGCTCCGTGTCATTTGAGGTAGAGAGATGGGGGACCAACGGGGCTGTAGATTTACCCAGCAGCACACGTCACTAACAGGGAAGTGCAGAGCTCCCAAAATAGCCTAAACAGCACGGGATGAATGGGGACCTAAGTGGCCGTTACCGAGGAGAGATTCTGGCAACAAAATGGAGCTTTTCCAGAGTGGATGTGATTGAGCTCATCTCTTAGCCCCAAACCCTCCAGTTTGTTGCAAGGTACTGGAGCGGTTGTTTGATGTAATCATACAACACAGAAGATGTGTTTGGAAGCAGTCATTCCCAGACTGCCTTTTTGTTCTCAGTTTACAAAACGGTGCTGTTTGTGGTTATTTGTTATAAACGTTAATTAGAAACGATGGAAAAATCATGTCAGTTCAGATTTGTTTTTGGCAATGCCTCTCTGTTTCTGAAGTGAACTTACAGTGAAGCTTAGTATAATCATAATCACCTGACAACATCTATGATGATTGGCTGGCTGATGAGAAGACCCTTCAACCATCCTCAACAGCTATGGTGATTGGCTAGTTGATAAGACATATTTTCAACCATGGTCAACAGCTATGGTGATTGGCTAGCTGATAGGAAATATTTTCAACCATCCTCAAGTTGTGGCTATAGATAGTGAAGTTGTATCTGTACCAAGCAAATAAGTTATGTATGACTAATTCAATGACTGGCTCAAACTGGACTGTTGGCTAATTGGCTCTTGTTCTCAACTTTTGCAGTCGTAGAAACAGATCGTCTTTTATGAAACGATCACTAAATATATTCCAAATCAAATTCTCCATAGACTGAAAACAAGAACGGAACCGTCCCACTTTCACACTCTCAAGTCCCAGTGTCGTATGTGGCTTTTTAAAAGCTTACGTAATTGCGGGTGTTTTTGTTGCATAAGGGAAAGACATGAAGGATTTAATTATGAACAGTGAACAAAGGAAACATTCAGGGTTTTTTCTTGTTACAGCGTACAGGGTCGGTGATTCCTAGAACTTCAGAGGGTATTTCTTTGTGAAAAAGCCCAGTTTCCAAGAGAACTCTTGCCCCAATTGAGTGGGAATGTTTTTGATGACTAGCATCTGGTGATGCCAAAAACATGGCATTCCAACTGGACCCCTTAAGTGAATGTATAGTTATGGTAGAGGAATTCCATGGGTCTCATCTGAACTCTATCTGTGCTCTCCGTTTCTGCATCCATCTCCCATTATTATAGTACTGTCCACTCAGTGGGATCTAATGATAGCCTTGACGGTGAACCTTTATTTCACAACTGGCTCTTTAAATTAAAAAAAACTCCATATAACTGTCAGTGTGTGCGCGCACAAATGCACAAGTGGTCCACATTCATCACTAGAGCAGGTTTCAACTCCTGTATCATACTGAAAACAAGCAATTACCAAAGATTTTCAGCGCTGAAAAGATAGTTTGCCTTGTTGCACTTTCTAGTGAACTGATACCTTGACAACATGGAAACGTGTGTTCACTGACCCGCTGTGTGACGTGGGCCGGGAGGAAGATGGAACCTTCTAAGACACAGCTTCTGATTGGAATGTGAACGAAATATGACTGAACTTGTTCAAAGCAGTCATGACCGAACAACTTCATTGTTGCATGGACAGCGATTGTACAGTAAATGAATGTAATGAAGAGTTTTTGATGAAATTCAATTAATTCTGGATTTTTGGTTCTCAGCGGAATGGAATACACCTGTAAGTTATGTAGGGACACATTTTTTATTTGTTTTCATCGTTTCTGTAGCAACAGGAAGGATAAAGTACAAGGATAGTAGCTTCTTAGTTTCTTATTCAATTAGGCCTCAGTGATTCAGTGCTTGAAGTCATTCCAGGAACCATCGAAACAAGAGTTCACTATCATTCACAGCAAACATTTGAACATAAAATGTTATTACAGGCATTACTTTATATCTGAGATCAAACCAAAAAAAGCTCAGATGTGATCAAGGAAAACTTGATAGATGATCAGATGACATAAAAAAAAAGGAAAATCCGTGAGGTGTAATACAGCCCTCTCCTTGATCCGATAGTTCGTTTAAATAAACCATACAAATCTCTATTTTAGTGTCTTGCTTCTGAACACTGTCTCTTAGACAACAGGCTGTCTGCTCTTGTGAGCAGCTTGCCTGGCAGCAGGAAACACACTTGGCTCAACAATCCGAATGGTGCAATGTCACTTATTATCCAGTAGGTGGACCCAAAGGTCTTCTGCAGATAAAAGCTTGATCAACGTATCCAAATACTAAAGGTGTACGTCTGCATTATACATGCTGCATTGATCAAATCTAATCAAAAAGAAAATGTTATTATTCAGTTACACTGGAGTGCATTGGAGACATCCAATAAGTCGTTTATTAAACGTCTGGTACATTCTTTCCATTTTACATTACCAAAGTGCACTTCAGTTTCAGCGACAAACAGGCAATGTGCAATAATGCCTTACAAATGACAGGAGGATAAACTGTAACATCTTTCCAAAAACAACCTCCAGCCTTTTCCACAGGAGATACATGCAGCTGCTACTTTTATAGTCTTCCAAACATTGCAGGTCTGAGGTCTTTACACTGGCTTCCTGGCTGTACTTTTCTTTTAGGGTTTCAATTAGTGCTGTTCAGGGCCACATTCACTTCTCATCTCGTGTTACATTATGAGCCATTCTGGCCTCAGAAGGTCCGAAACTGGTTAGCTTTCTGTCCTCTGAGTCCACACTAGAGATGGAGAAGCACCTTCACATGGTTTTTGGACCACATATCTGGCATCTATTCCCAGTTTTTATGGACCACATATCTGGCACGCCCTCCCAGTCTGCTAGTCAGGCTGTGTTTATTATCTTACACAACAGTGCAACTTCATCTCTCCAGAACATATTCTCCTTTTGCTTTCTACATTTATTTTGAACTCTTTGAATCGTATTGAAGTGCGTCTGCTATTTCCCAATGTTGCTTTTAACACATGATTTTCAAAGTCTCTAATGTTGTACGTAAAGTACTTTGAACAGCGATGTGGTTGTGCCCTATCTTCTCCCATCGAGGTCTACAGCGCCCCCTGATGGCTTAAAAGGCAAACAGCAGCCTTCGGCCAAGTACTCAGAAAGACAGCAACTGCTGGTTAATACAAACTCAGTTGTATGCAATGTTACCCTCCTGCACATGTACACAAAAAAGCTGAAATAGTTTTTCGTTTCTAAGGACAGAAAATGTAAACGAAAAACGCCCAGCACTTCATTTAATTTAAACGTTGAATCTCACCAGTCATGTGTACTCATGTTAGCAATCCGGACAGAAGTATTGTGTCTTAATAACTATCTCAGCCATCAAGATGACTAGAATATTGACCACTATAAGGTTGTAACACTGTCAATAATCAGCATACTAAATCACATCAGTGGTCCCCTGAGATCAATCCACAGTGTTAGTTAGGGCCACACATACAAGAACCACCACCACCACCACTACAAAGAGGATATCACTACTTGCTATCCATCTAAACATATTAAAATAAATGGCACACTAATATATACCTCATCTTTTGGATCTGCACATAATCTGTGCATCTTTCCTGTTGAACTCGCCATAGTACTGACCCCAAGTGTTTTAGATGTTTAGCTTTTAGAATCAGCGCTGTCATGAAATGTGAAAAAATAAAATACACATTCAAGTAAAATTCGTTCCTGATAACAGGCATCTGCCGTCGGGAGATTTCCTGAACGTCCGGTCAAAGAAACGGCCGTGATATAATGCAAAATTTAAAATAAATACATAAAAATAAACAGTCTACATTTCCAAGTCCCGGGACGTTTTTTGTAACCGTCCAATCCCGACAGACACATAGTCGTTGTTCCCACATAGCAGCGGAACTTTTAGGTTACCTCTCTTTCTCTCTCTCTTCTCCATGGCAACAGGACAGGTGGGGAGGTAGAGGGAGACACCAGAGGGGAAAGCGTGACTCTTTCCTGGGGCTTCACAGGGTCATCACACAGTAGGATAATGCTGCACATGCTTCAAGCAATCAGTGAACACCACAAGTAGAGAGAGCGAGAGAGAGTGCATGTGTGTGAGAGAGAGAGCGTGTGTGTGAGAGAGAGAGCATGTGTGTGTGCGAGAGAGAGAGCGTGCATGTGTGTGAGAGAATGTGCATGTGTGCGAAAGAGCGTGTGTGTGTGTGCGAGAGAGAGCGTGTGTGTGTGTGTGTGAGAGAGAGAGAGAGAGAGAGAAAGAGAGAGCGTGTGAGAGATGTATAATTCCCCTCATTAAAAATCCAGACAGTTGGGTTCTATGGCATCAGGTGAGGTCCTCAGGACCCCGACCAGAAGCTCATATGTAGCGAACACCACCATGTTGACAGGGAAGGCTCGCAGACAGTTGATCCCCAGGCTCCTGAAGAACACACCTCCGCCCTCTACACGGGCTGTCTCAGCGATGCAGTGGAAGAAGCCTTTGTATCTCTTGGTCTCCCTGGAGCCGTCCATCTGGAGCCGAGCCTTGATCACATCCATGGGTGTGCCCACAGTCCAGCCACTCATGCCGGCTATACCCCCAGCCAGCATCACACCCGTCCACTCTGAGCACCAGAGGAGAGCCGAGTTAGAAGAGTTGGTGTAGCAGGCTTTTTCTTTCATTTTTGCTTTTACAACAGTTTAAATAAATGGACTCAAGTCTGAATTTCACAATGCTATCATGAGTGTAAAGAATAATTCTACCTTATATGATTGCGATTCAAGACTTTTCACATTTGTAACAACAGAGAAAGCGGGAGATAGAAAGAAAGAGACAGATCGAGCGAGAGAAAGAGAGGGCGAGAGAGGAAGAAGAATATAATGAAGGTTGGAGGGAGGTCAGGGGTGTACGGATAGTGTTGGAGCGTCACTGACCAGGTCCATTCTTCCCTGAAGGGGTCAGATAATCACACAGAATGCTGTAGGTCAGGAAGTAGGTGGCATAAGAGGGTCCATCTCTGAGGATGAGAGGAAGAGCTCCCCTGTACAGTCCCCGAACCCCCTCCTCTTTGGCGATGCTCAGCAGACAGTGGATTGGACCACGGTACTTGGGTTTTGGCAGGTTGGCTCCGCCACGCATGGACTCAGTCTGACATTGCAGACGCACCTTCACGATGTCACCTGGGGACATCACTGTCACCTGAGGGTCCAAATGATGCAGGGCCATGGTCAGCACAGGAATATAAGCGGCAAACTTTACTTTGAATTGTTTTGATTTACTTGAGCAGCTTTTATCCTAAGTGCCATACAACTGGTGAATGTAGAAAGCACTACTGACTTAGAAGAGCATAGTTTTAAGAGCAGTAAACTAAGTAAGAGGATCGAGCAACCAAATTATGTATATATAGATCTTCCTTCAAAACCAGATGCTGACTCACACGATCTCTCTATGCCCTGCACCAATGCCAGCCAATCAAAAGAAAGTATTAAGTCACCTGAGCCACACCCCCAGCTAGACCAGAGAGGAAGATGTCGAGTTTTGTGTTGGTCCCGAGACCTCCTCGTAGCTGGCTCAGACACTGCAGGCAGTTCCGGTACGTGCCAAACACCACAGAAGAAGTCATGGAAACCGTGGTAACAGGCAGGAACATCCCCTTGTAGAAACCATGCACCTGGAGTGTACAGAGCAGAGAGGGGACACAGAGACAAGGGTCAGGAGGTCGACTGAGAGGTTCTTCTGGAGAACAAGGCGGTAGAGACACGGCTACTCACCCCTTCCTTTGTTCCTGTGGCTACGATACACTGCCATATCCCAGTGAATTGTTTCTGAGTTTGGATTCTGACCTTAAAAATGGAAGAATACCCATCATTGCCACCATCAGAAATGTAACAGACCTACTTGACACGTCTCTATCAATACTCCTACCTTTACTGTGTCTAGAGGATACCCAACAGCAACTCCGAATCCCCCTGCATTTACAATGAGAAGAATACATATACAGAATCGCAATGTGCCTCGAATCACTTTGTACGTTTAACTGGATGGGTAACTAAATGCGAGACCAATGGCGTTTATAAACAACTAAAGCGGTATCCATGTGGCCTTAAGTACAAGATCTCCAGTCAAGTTCAACACGGTGGGATGCGTGTGACAGATAGATAGGCTCAGGTTAAATAACGGCAGACCGATGTTCCCTAAACAGCTATCTTTAGATTAAGCCTATATAGCACTAAGACCTTTTCTTAACTACTGGACATGGATAACTAAGATCCTTCGCTGACGTGCTTTTATAAATACAACAAATATCAGACACTATGTCTGCCAGTAAGTACCTCCAATGGATCCAGCCACGAAATCCGCGATATGCATCCCTGCTCCGAAAAAGAGTTCGGTAGCGTTAGCTGGGCAGAAAATGTGACAAAATATCCTCTGTGCGCATATTTTCCTCGGTCAATAGTAGTCTAAAGTGTATCTAAACAAAGACTAAACTTGTGCTGCAGTTAGCTGCCTGCTTGCCCTTGATGTGAGAAGCGTGTCTCGACGTTACAAAACAGAATGACCGAGTGCTGCCGACACAGTCCGAAGTATCGCGATCTGACTTCGATGACTGATTGGGCGGTGGTGGTTGACTAGTAGTGGCATGTAGGTCTGCTTCCATTTATGTTTCAGACCATTAAAATGTCAATGTCAATTTTAATACAGTACCGTACGCCAACGTAAATGGCAATTATCTGAATATACGTATCTTACCCTTAAGCAATGATTTTGAGGTTATTTTTTTAGCTAATCATACTAAGATCAGGTGGATTTTAAAATTCACATTTGCTCCGAAATCTACTTTCAGTTCTCTAAATCAAACTTGACAAAAACACTTGGCCCATCATCTCACATAATAGGCTGAAGCTGATGCAACCGGGAAAGCAACGTCAAATATATTTAGTCCCTTCTCAACCAATAAGTCAAGGGGGTAAGGTCGGAAAATAGGCGTCAACAACGTAGCTCTGGGCGTCGGCTTTCAAACTCTGATTTGATTGGATACGTTGTTGTCGCGAACTACGTAGGGTACACGCCTCCGAACAGTCCGTCAACTTACCAGGAATAGAAATAGAGAAGGGGTCCGTCTGCGCGGTTGTGACGGAATATATCAACGTGACCACTAGAGACGAATAAGGGTTAATTCAGGCCGAATAAGCATAACTGAACAAAGATGAGTTACTTGCCACTAAGAAAATAAACGAGTTGGAGAAAAGACACTGTCAGTGCTAGTTAGCTTTCTGGATAGATTTCGTGAGACGACATAAGGAGGTAGCAGTTTACGTGACGTCTAGGGGATAGAGTAGGTGAACCTAGCTAGCCACAGAACGCCGGTTGTGTTTCGCTGTCCCAACTCTAAATAGGCAGATACTTTTCGTCTCGATTGCCAATCTTAGTTGAAGAGTGGTGATGGACTTTCTTGCTGGCTGCATTGGAGGTAAGTCACAATGCCCCCCGCCCCATCATGTTCATTTCACATTAGTTCTCGCTGGCTAGCTGGTTGCTAGACTACTGTAGCTATCTACTTCCTAGTGCGACAATCAGCTAGCTTGTTAGGCTAGCTCATCTCCGCCCAGGAAATTAGCTCTGGTCATTGAAGCATCCGGGGCCCACTGTCTCCCTGCAGGTTTAAAGAAAAGGGCGCTAACAATCGCCTATTGTGATGTATGTGAATTTAGATACTGTTGGAAGTTATTTTGACATTTAGAGGAGTTCATCTTGAATTGTAATGTTTGGTATTGCACAGTAGACAGTGGGCTTATTTGTAATTGATCTGTGCTGCTTCGAAAAAACTGCTGATCGAATACGCAATTCCTTGGCTCACAGAAAACAAACACCAAATTGCATCCTTACAGCACCAAGTGCACCCACTGACAGTTGATTCCAGCCATTTCACCACCTCCCCCCCCCACTCCCCCCATGTCCTCTGGACACACCGTTAAGAACGAAAGGCACGCATGTTCTTTAGTCAGACGTGGCCTCAAGATAGCTCTTGGGTAGTAGGTGACTATAAATCACACACGTGCTCTCTCACTTCTGCCAGTCCTATACTGTACGTAAAAACATAGAGCAAGTGATTGGAGTGGACACAAGGGGAAACCATACCATTATCAGAGGACAAGCAAGTGCACACAACCAATAAGCTGTTGTTTACGTTTGCATAGGCGTCCATACGTTAATGTTACTTAATTGGTGGACATCGGAACTGTATTCCAATAGCATGGAACATAACATCTAGTCCTACATTTTAATTGGACTCTTACAAAAACGTCATTGAACATCTGTGTTTTGTGTCACAACAAGCCATTAGTCCCAAGTTGCCAGACTTCACGTGAGGGCTGTTCTGTCCTAAACATGGAGGTAACGTTTTGAAGCTCTAGCAGATCATGATCCTCTGCAGTAGTTCTGTTTGTCTGGCTTACACCAGGAATCCTCTCCTAATTGGCTGGTTTGGGACAGTCTGTTGTGACATGCAGGTTCTTAGACAGGATTAGCATGCGTTTCAGCAGTGCAGGCATAGACAGCCTGCAGCTCTTACACACACAGGTTCCAAAGCACCTTCACACAATGACATTCCTTTTTGGAATGTTTTGGGTGCCAACTGTTAACGTGGTTGGTACACTGCTAGGTCTATTTTCAGGCTAGACGCAGTCAGACCCCGGGGGTTGAGTTTCACCGATCTCAGCCAACACCTTGTTTCAAGTTACACAGCAAGAATGATTACCCAAAGACTAAACTGGCATCAGAACACAGGCACTCCATGAACCTGAGTTACATAACATTCAGAGAAACGAACCGCTGAGGATAGTTTCTGAAGGAGGTTTTCTAGATGACAGATACCAGCGGGAGGGTATAGTTACGAGCTGACGCTAGACGTGGGGCTTTAATGTCGTTCTCCGATGAGTCACAGGATTGTATTTAGACCGAATGGCCTCTGCTTGCCTGTGAGGGATGTTTAATGACACATGACTCGTAAACAACATTTTGTCGCTAAAACACTGCAGCTCCAGCGCTAGATTGTCCCGTCATCGCAGCGTGTGCTTGATACGTTTTGTAATTCTATCTTTATCCCCTCTGTCTTTGTTGTTGCATCTTTTAGGTGCTGCCGGAGTCCTGGTTGGACATCCTTTTGACACTGTGAAGGTAAACCTTGCTCCCCACCCTATCTTGTCTTTTTAAAAGTTTGACTGCTATTTCTCTGAATAAAAATTCAGCTGCAAACTTGTGTATTATGCATGTTATCAACAGAGATTTTGATAATGCCTGGTTTACATCCTGCTCAGATAATGACTGTGGAGATTGCCCTTGTTACCAGTAACAAGGACTTTCTTCATTTTACAGAATAAGTCTTACTGTGTTTGTAGATAAGGAATAAACTACCTCTTCCCAGCCATAAACAGTAGTAAGTAAAGATCAGGTCAACCCCTTGTCTCTGTGTCTTTTGGTTCTTGGTTTTTGTCGAACCAGAAAGCAGTAGAATATGTAGGAACCCTCCCCAGCCCTTAACCAACTGTAAACTCTTCCATATATCAGTTAACAGTTTGTCCATTGTATCAGACTTTTACACACTTCATCCACAGTACATGTATTTAGCCTATCCGTGTGGAATGTTATCATTCGGTGTGTGTGTGTGTCCCCACATCACTCTTGTACACAAGTTATGTTTTTCAGAACGACATAGTCAGGATGTCTTGTAAGTGAATTGTTTTCTGATGAAGAACCTGATTGGTCATCATCGGTTCTACTTGTGATTGTATCCTGTCTGTGGCAGGTTAGGCTCCAGGTCCAGAATGTGGACAAGCCTCTGTATCGTGGGACCATTCATTGTTTTCAGTCCATCATACGGCAGGAATCAGTGAGTAACATTTTCATCACGTGTCCTGTCATCTTAATTGAGAAGGATAGCATGATTTTTGGCTTGTTGACATCAACGGATAACATCTCCGGATGGTAACCTTAATGACTTCAGTTTCCAGCTTAGCTTGGAAATCATGTTTTCAACATCAATCTCACGTCTCTGTTCACATGAGCAGACAGGATAGTTTTACACTATTTAAACACAATCATTCCAGGATTTTCTGTGACGAACAAACATCCGTTTACGTTTTCCAATAGCTGTCTGTTGTTATTGCCAGCATGTAGCTTTGCATGTAATTATTCTACCTTAGGCGTTAAGTAGGGTTCTTCAAGTTTGATGTTGCTGGCTTTGGATAACAAGGTCAAACAGTTGAACGAATTATGTTGTTTATTAGTTTTTTTTCTGTTTACTCGTTCAATTGTTTTCAGTCTTGTAATTGAAACGTCTTCAACTTTCCCCCCTCCCCCTCCAAACCAGATGTTTGGTCTCTACAAAGGCATCGGCTCCCCCATGATGGGCCTGACCTTCATCAACGCCATCGTGTTTGGCGTGCAGGGCAACGCCATGCGCCAGCTGGGCCAGGACACGCCCATGAACCAGTTCATTGCCGGGGCTGCAGCGGGGACCATCCAGTGTGTGATCTGCTGCCCCATGGAGCTGGCCAAGACCCGCATGCAGATGCAGGGCACAGGAGAGAAGAAGTCAAAGAGGAAGCTCTATAAGAACTCCCTGGATTGCCTGGCCCGCATCTACAACCGCGAGGGCCTGCTGGGGGTGAACCGTGGCATGGTAACCACTCTGCTCCGTGAGACGCCAGGCTTTGGTGTCTACTTCCTGGCGTACGACGTGCTGACGCGCTCCCTGGGCTGCGAGCCAGACGACCCCTACATGATCCCCAAACTGCTGTTCGCCGGCGGCATGTCCGGCATCGCTTCCTGGCTCTCCACCTATCCGGTGGACGTGATCAAGTCCCGCCTCCAGGCCGATGGTGTGGGCGGGGTGTACCAGTACAGCGGCATTGCCGACTGCGTACGGCAGAGCGTGAAGAAGGAGGGGTTGAGGGTGTTCACGCGAGGGCTCACCTCCACGCTCCTCAGGGCTTTCCCTGTCAACGCCGCCACCTTCGCCACGGTAACACTGGTGCTTATGTATGCCCGCGGGGTGGAGGAGGGGCCTAAAGACTGTGAGGCGGCGCCGGTCGCCCCCCATCACACACAGCTACAGCAGCAGGCTCAGGCCTCCAGCCTGTGACCCCCAGGAATGCACTCCGTGACCCTGTGATTGCTGTCCTCCTCTCTTCGTGTTACTCCAGGCTGGTGGTTTCTAAAGAAAAAAAGGGATCTGAACTCCTCTCTTGGTTTGGATTTGTGGTCATGGAATTGGTCACATAAGTGGTTACTAAAATATTCAGTTCAATAGTTGAAAGCTAGAAAATAGTGGGAAAGCTCTGGTCTAGACATGTTACTGAGCCTCGTGATTGGTTGTGGTGAGGGGAAGAATCGTAGACTTTTGATTCTGAAACGCCCGAGTGTTGTGTGTATGTACTACAGTATATACCGTTGGTCATGTACATATACGCATATATAAGTATGCAGTGCGACACTGCAGATGTACATATCCTTTATTTTGGCAGTTCATTTCATGTGGTGTTTCAAAGAAATGCTTTTCCTGCCTTATATTATAAACAGTTAAACTGACAAAAAGAAGCAAAGCACTGTTCTGTTCTTGAGAGAAAGTGTAGAGCAGAGGTTTAATCCATGGCTTCCCCATGCTAAGTTTCATGCTGCTAGCCTTGACAGCAAACCAAAAAAAAGACGAGGTCACGTTTAAGTTGTCATGGTTTGTGTTAAAGTACAATCTGCGTAGCTGTTTTGCTTAAGATGTGGGCAGTATTATAGTCTGTAGGAAAGAGGCTTGAAACTCATTTCAAAGCACATCTATGCATCTTTGTGCTCTTCTTGTGGCAACTAACGTTCTAGATGATCATTTTGCCTCTTCGGCACTGAAAGGGTTCAAACGAAAGCACTTAGTAGGACACAACCTTTTGTGTGTCAGGATCTACGGCAGCGAGAAGAATGGCGACCTTGATGGAACATGAAAAGCAGAATGTAAAGTTTTGTGCGAATAACAGTTATAATGACAGATAGTGTATTTTGTATTCAAGGTGACACTTTTGTTCTAGTCATGTTGGTCTCTGTTTTAAACCTGTGTTATTTTTGGTGTATTTAATTTGGTTTTTAACAATTGGCCTGGCTTAGAGGCATTGTAAATATAGAAAATGCTAAATGGTGTCATGCATGTGTAGTCATTGTATGCTATATGTTTGTCTATAATGGTTTTCATGAACCGATAACCCATTGGTTCTCTATTCAGAGAACACCCAAAGTGTCACTGTGGTCCTCCATGATTCCTCTGATTTGAGAACCGGCCTCTGCGTTTTCCACTTCAAAGAAGCTCATTTCAGTCCGAGGTTATCGAGAACTATAGAACTACATGGCAGCAAAACATAGTTGCATAGTGCTCCACGGTACTTCAATTCACTGCAAGCTTGAGGACTTCCCCACACTGGAGTCAATGAACAGCTGCTTAAACAACGTTCAACAATGGCTGGTTTCACTAATCCTGTGTCTGTGTGGACGATTTGAAGGGGGTCAACCTGTGTCTGGCTGGGGAGAGGAGAGAGTTGCCTTGTAACACACTGACCTAGCTTGTTGAATGTAACACAATTGTACTTTCACCCTTCCTGCAACTGTGTCTGAGGAAAACAAACATGGCTGCTACTCTAATATGTATTTGACTGGATGTTCCATGGGAATGAATTAGCTACTGAGTTATGAAGTGCAGGGCTCTTGACTCGCTTGTTGAGTTGAGGTAATCTGTTACATACTATCGTGTGCTAGTTGCATTGGCAAGAGATACTCATTCACAATTGTCCTGTTTATATCATTTTTTGTGTTGGACTTTTTATTTATGTTTTCATCTCATTCTGTCAGTCATGTCCACAACAAAGATGAAAAGGATTGTTGGTTCTGCACATCATGTGGACCCTGCTGAGTCTTGGAGGGAAGATGCAATATTTAAAGAATGTTACCCAACATTTGTGAAATCTAAGGGAATGTTTTAAAGTGGGTGGAATCTGTAAATATATAGACATATTTTTCTCTATAAGTTGTGGTGTCTTGAATGTTTGAGTTTCCAACAGTTAAAAAAGATCTCATGGTATTTTTGTAACAAACTGTTAAGAAAATAAAGATGGCAAACTCAACTCAGTTTGTAAAATGTTTGACTTTCTGTCCAGAAAGGAACATAAACTATTGTTTAGAGTAAAAAGTTGGCTGGGTAAATAATTCCACAGTGATTGTGGTAGTTAATAATTGCAGAAGTTATGATTATGTTCTCAGCAACGTGAATAGCTCTTAGACAAGCTGGTAATCCTTTTGGAACGGTTGAACAATTATTTCAGAAAACAAGTTTAGCAAAAAAAGTTTTGAAAGGTAAAAAAAAGTCCCATCCCATCATTTTCATGATCAAGGTTTATTCAAATAAAGAAGCACATCCATGTATCGATCTACTCTCAGCAAACTCATTCAGGAATGCAGACAACTGCTTAGTTCCTTGCTGTCAGAATTCTAATCCTGAGCAACAATGCCACGATCTGCAACAAAAGACACTGTTGGAACGAGGGACAGTACCTGATCTTTTCTTCAAAGACCTTTAGCCCCCCCTGCCCCACACACACACAAGCACGCACACACACACACTCACACACAGCATGGGAGAGACTACCGGAGCCAGTTCCAGTGTTGTCCTATTAGCATTTTCAACAGCCCTGACCTGCCCGCCCTTGTGTTCACAGTATAGCACAGTACAGCTAATCTACACACTTAAGGTGTGTGACTGACTCAAATCACTGATTTTAGGCGTGTGTGTAGGGGGAGGAAAAGGCTCTGAATATCCAGTTGAACCAGAGTACAGAACAGAGACAGAAAGTCTTAGAAAAGTGTGTGCCACATCACACACAATCAACAGGTATATTCACATGCTTGCCCACGCAGTGGGACTGAGACACTGAGACAATGACAAGTCACCCGTTCTGCTCAATCTCTGCCTCCTCTCAGCTCAAACCCGTGAATCCCAAAGGAATCAGGCACCAGCTTGTCTACTGATATCCTAGAGAGCACAGGGGAGACAAGCACGTGTGTGTGAGAGCGAGAGAAAGGGAGAGAAAGAGAGAGGAAGATAGGCAGAAAGAAAGAAGAGAGACGGCGTGGAGCGATGGAGGGGGAAAGGAGGGAGAGAGAGGCTGGTTGGGTGATGGTATGAAAGGTGAGCGGGGCTGTTGTGTGGAACATCGTGTAGAACAAAAGGCCTGATTACCAGAGTGCAAAAGGCAGAAAGCACAAAGGTGTTAAAAGTGATACTCTGGAGAAGCACTGACCTGCCACCCTGCCGCTTCTTCCCTCCTTATCTAAATATCACTTCCACTGCTGTCTGCACATCTCCCCTCTGCAATCCACAAAGTGCTCTGGTACCACTACTTTGTGGACAGAATTAAAGTAATAATCCAAATGGGTTTTTCATGGCCATGTAAGTTGATCTATTGATAATTGAACGCTACCACTTATTTGTTTTCTGGAAAGACCATTGTACTGCATTTGGTTGTAGGCCTACCATTTTAGTGCCTATGAGTTGTGAAGGAAAACAATAATAAAAACAAACGAGTTAATGGAATATATATGTTTAAGGACCACATTAAAAAAATTGAAAGAGAGGTTGAATTCTTTGTTTGTTAGAGCAAACCTACTTGGCGAATAAAGATCGTTCCTATTCAGATTCTGAAAATGGGAATTCCTATTGAGGACAGTGCGTTATTCTTTCATTGGGACAGGCTAAACGAAAGTCAATATTACCATCTTTAATAACGAAATGTTTCGAACAATCTACGCTCTTTTACAAAATAACCACAATACATTTGAAGACTCTGTTTTAGGTAACCTGCCTAACACTGATCCTGTTCCTCTGATGGTAGCTCTGACACCGTGGCTTTTGTTCACACTTCACATTGAAATTGACCCTGGCCCTACGTGAGGCAACAGGGAGGTGTTACTGGAAGATTTCCCGAAGGGTGATACTGCTTATCAGTCCCTCATCTCCAAACAGTCATGTACGGACCTCAACACGTTTTCGTTGCAGAGCGACTCACATAGTTACTGGCGTCTATACGAGCACACAATGGACTAATTCAGTGAGACAATTTAGAAGTTACTAATATACATGTCGTCCACTCTGAAAAAGGTTAAGTTACTCCCTGGAAACACGTTTATACCAACTTCAGGTAAGAAACATTGAAATTAATTACGTTATCAATTATTCGACGAAGAAAGACGTGTGCAGAGAAAATTAGGACATATTATTTCAAAACTGGTGAGGATATAGGATGCAACTTGTAAATGTATATATTCGCCAAAAGTTAAATATTATTGCCTTGCTTGCAAACCACAGATGGTGCTTTCTCGATGTGTAACCGAGGCCTAGCTCTCAACGTAATGAATTGTCTTTTATAAACGAATACTTCAGATCCGCGTTGACTGCCAAGAAACGATGAAAACACAATATTAGATTACCACTCGGTTGTGCTTCAGAAATGCTATTTATCTTTAACAAACGCAATCAGTGCTCTTCTTTACGCTTGAAATTAAATGCACAAACCAAAACATAGCTTCGCTGGTGGTCTATTTTCCAATAAAACGTTGTTTCAAGCTAAAAGTTGATCATAAACATAGGATATTTGTACCGTTTTGTAGCCTAATTGTAAATGCAGTCTTCGAAGTCCTTGTTCTCTGTAATTTATCCCTGCTCGAAAATACTCTGCTGTTTTTAAAATAAATAAATACATTGTGTTAATTTACATATACATTGTACTTCCCACTAGGTATGTTTCAGAGGAGTGAGGTCGTACTGTCAGTCCTGAAAGAGTTACAAGAGGCAACAGAGAGCCCAGGCCTAGATGCCCTTACCACTGTAGCCTTGGAGGTGGATCGGGTCCTGGCATCCCTTTCCCTTCCCAACACCCCATGCCATGAGTTTCCTGACTGGATTGGCATCGACAGGATGGCCCACAGCCTGTACCCAGCAGATGCCCCAGGAGGACTGCTGCCCCTGGTCTGTAAAGGTGAAGGCAACCTGCTGTTTGATGCTGCTAGCATGATGCTGGTAGGAACCACCGGTATTAGCATGGAGCTACAGGTGATTATGTGCGGGGCAAGCTGCTAATGCAGCTGTCTCTCCGTTTGTTCCCATTTCTAATGAGATTGCGTCGTTCAGATGCTTGTATTTTTTGTCCGTGCACTTGCCTAAAGATAGACGTCTTCCCATCCCTGCAGGTTAGGACAGTGGTGGAGATGTTGCTCTGGAAGAAGTACTACCTGTGTGGGATGATAGACTCCAAGGTGATGATCCAAGCAGCTCGCTTCAGCCTCTGCGCAGAAGAGTCAGAAGAGATGCTCAACCTTCCCATGACTGTTCTGGAGGCCATCTTTGATGCTGACATCAAAGCTTCCTGTTTCCCAGGTTCCTTCGCCAACATGTGGCACGTGTACGCCCTGTCCTCCGTCCTGAGGTGTAACATCTACTCCGTCTATCCCATGTTCAACTTCAAGATTCGACCGTACTTCAACCGCCTCATTCGCCCCAGAACGTGGCCTAAGAATGCGGATCCGGTCACTATCCACATCATGTGGTCTGGAGAGCTACAGTATGGATCTGTGTTTAAGCCCCATCATTTTGTGGCGTTGGTCAAGGCGAGCGACCTCCGCATAGGTAGTCCTAACAGCAAGCAGACGGTCCGTCCCCTGAAGACCTTGGAGCTGTTGAACCAGGATGTCAAGCTGTCCTACTCCAGCCTAAAGGACAATTACAACATCCCCAAGAGCACCTTCTACCGCTGGAAGAGGCAGACCCAGGAACACCGCAAGAAATCCGCGGTCAGATACGAGGCAAAGCAGGTCCTTCAAGCCAGCTATGTGCAGGGGAACCTGATCCCTTTCCTCAAGTTCAAGGAGTTCTTCCCGGAGATCTCCAGGTCAACGTACTCTGCCTGGAAGCATGAACTGCTGCTGTCTGGTGGAAGCCTCTCAGGTTCCTCTGCTGGGGAGAGGAGTCCTGGGGAAAGCACCGAGCAGGAGACGTGGTCTTCTCCAGAAGTGAAGCATGAGAAGCTGCATGATAGCGTGGCCGGCCTGTTTGGCCTCAACTCCGACAAGCTGGAGGGGGAGAGGGCCCATACTTTGGCCCACATGCAGGAGGCCAAAAGGTGTCTGCAGAACTGCATTGCCATGAACACCTCCTTCCCTTTCAGACTCTTCAAAAGAAACTTCCCTGGGATATCTCGATCCACCTACTACAACTGGAGGAGAGAGGCCATGTTGTTCAACCGTGGCTACAAAGCTGGGAGCAGCGAAGAAAGCTCAGATCCCGACAAGAGCCAAAGTCCCAAAAATGGTCTCACTCTGACCGAGAATCATGCTCCCGTCTCCAGAGGGAAGATTTGGAGACGCAACCACAAAGGTTTCCGAGTAAACTACCTCTTAAAGAAGAAGTTCCGAGATACTGCCAGGCTCCGTGTCCAGAAATTAAAATGGCCGCTGTCAAAGTTTAAACTCAACTACCCCTCCCTATCACCCAGTTTCTACTGGCGTTGGCGCGGCAGATCAGACAGAACCAGGAACCTGAAACTAAACCCCAAGATGAACACACCCGAGGCACAGGAAGAGCCCAACACAGAGAAAGGAAATGACATGACACTGAACGCTGTGAGGGAGCACAGGATGGATCAAAGTGTGTTCACCTTTGAGGGGAGCCCTGAGGGGCTGAAAGGCTCCATCATGACCCAGTTTGATCCCCCAGTCCCCAGGTACACCTTGCCCAGGAAGGTTGACACTGATAAGCAGATGTTTGTCATGGATGTTGTGGCTCTAGCTAACTTCAAGGCCAAGGCTAAGCTGTTTCTGCAGCAACGCTTCGAGGACAAGTCCTTCCCTACCTTCAAAGAGTTCAGGTCCTACTTCCCCCTGACTCCACGTTCTACCTTTTACATGTGGAAGAGGGCTCTTCACCACGGTCTACCTCTGGTGCATGTTTGAGTACATGAGCCATACCAAAACAAATGGTGCCCTTGTACGAACATTTTATGTTTACTTCTGAATCCTAATTCTTTCCAAGCAAACATTCCCAGTCTGGATGATTCCAACTGGGCTGTTTAGAAATCTACAAATAATGTAGATACGAACTGTTCACTTAGGTGAAACCTGGTACATTTAAATGTAAATTGCAACTAGGTACATCCCAAGCATGATGTTATATCCCCCCTCCCCAACCTCCTCCTCCTCTCTTGGCTCATTCTCAGCTACTGGACATTTGCACGTGTGTGAAAGGAGACCACCTCAAGGCTCACATTCAAGCTCCCAGATGCCCTCCAGGCAAAAGGCAGTTCAAAGTCACTGATAGCAGGGTGGAGAGGAGTGGGGGTGGAGAGGAGTGGGGGTGGAGAGGAGTGGGGGTGGAGAGGAGTGGGGGTGGAGAGGAGTGGGGGTGGAGAAGAGTGGGAGCGGGAGCGGGAGTGGGAGTGGGGGTGGAGAGGAGTGGAGTGGGAGTGGAGAGTGCTCTTTCATTCAAAGCTGTCCTTTTTCCTCTTCTTTTGTTTTTGAATCCCCTCACAGTATTGTGTTCAGAACCCTTTAAGCTTCTGCTTTTGTTTTTAGTCGAATTGTGTATATGCTCCTTGATGTTGCGCTCCTCTCTTGAAATATATCTAAATAATGATTAGTTTACCTGCAGTATATTTGAAGTACATTGCTCAGTGGCAAGAGGAAAAGGGTTTATAATAGATTTTCTGTGTTTTGCTTTGGGAATTAACGCACAATAGGTTTTGATACACAACTGTTAAACTAATTGTTTACTTTTACTTGTTATATTCACTTGATGCATCACTTTGTTCATCTTTTATAAGTTTCATTTGGTGACCTAAAATGTACAACAATACAAAATGACCGAAGGTATATTTGCACTACAGTATTTTTGAAATAGAAAAACTGTCTCTTAACTACAAACAGAGATTTGCATTCGTTTTCTTTCTTCAGATTGGACTTTTTTGACTTGTTTTTAAACTAGTTTTCGTTACAACAACTCAATGAACAACTAATCTCTTGGGATTTGTTTTTGATTGATTTCCATAACCCATTTTAAAACTACCTATTTTTGGAACCTTGTCTGATTTTTGTGGTTCCATTGGCACATGTTTGCCGTTTTTGTCAGGCATTTCCGTTTTTTTGTTTGTTGTTAACTGTGAAATGAATCTTGCCGCACATATTCATTTCCCTTTGAGAGATATTGTGTTTGAGACATGGTTGTATTGGTGTATAACTGCCATAAAAGCAGCACAACAATGTTTTTTCTACTGGTGCTTTGAATATTTATTTGTCTACATCATGGCTTGTTTTCAAAGTGAGACAAGTCTTCGTCCCGAAGTCTTTGTCCCCTAATGTGGTTAAAGTAGTCATTTGCTTTTGAGACAGAATACCAATAAATTGTCCACTCAACACAATTTATTCCTGATTTTGTGTCTTTTATACTCCCATCTTCTCTCCCATACCTAGAAGGTAATAATGGGTAATTTGGAGCATTACAAAAGAGACTTGTTTTATTCAGTGGGCCCTCATTATTTGGGTTATTTAACACTCTGGCCATGCTACATTCAGAACCTAATTCTTTTGTGTAATCTTTCCCAGTGACTAAACGCTATCATTACAAGGCTTCAGGCTTCTGGAACAGAATGGTTATTTTATGATTCAGTTACTTTCCTTTCCAGAATGGCATTTTGTAGTGGTCTCGATCAATTGTGCCAAAAAAATCTTTCATTTACATATAATGGCATGCTTTTCACATTTCATTTTGACAATCCATTTGAATGATCTATTAAGAAAACAATGAAAAACACAAGCTTTACTATGAACTTTCCACGTGGAAATCTGTGACAAGACACCAGTTTCATTTTGATCTTGAGACATTCCTGGGTGTCCTGTGGCTGTCTGTCTGGTTGCCTGAACCATTGTGTTTGTGCAAATGAAGAGAATGGTTGAAGAGAGGGGGTAATTGTATGTATGATAGAAAGAGGTGTCAGGATGATAAGGCCAGAGGCCCCCAGGGGAGCAAGAGGTGAGAGAGGAGAATGTGGCAGAGGTGAAGAGAGGGAGGGGGAAAGGGAGATGGAGAGGGGGAGAGGAAGAGAGGCATTGGGGGAGAGGAGGAGGGGTTCTGGGAAGGATGTGGTAGAGGGGGAGGGAAAGAGGAAGTGGGGGATGAAAAGCAATGGACCCTAAAGATGAGCATCAGGCTCATCTTGCTCTGCTAGTATAGCCTAAGGATCCTCCTGGTTCTCCAACAACAAAGCAGATCATCATATTTCATGACTCTCAGTGTTTACAGTCCACATGTTGACAGACTGTCACGCAACGGGGACGGATTCCTCAGAGAAGCCCAGTGTTTTCTTTTTCTTCCAGCTCTGTCTTCATTAGGGATAAAACCTGCATATCACAGAGCCCCCCCCCACTGTCAATCGAATATCTGGCACTGTGCTAAACTGCTGCATTTTGTTGATCTGAAAATAGCATGAAAATAATGAGGTTTGGCAGGTGGGAACTGACGTCTTTGAGGATTAGCATACTGCCATTGAGCGAGGGGAGACTAAACAATGAAGCATTTCAAGGATGGCCACTTTACTGAAAACTGGCATATGGAGCCTTTTCAGAGATGGGGAATCATTACCTGCACTTAGAAGACCTGGCTTCAGCACTGGAGTTGAACCTGTCTGAGAGAGTTTGCAATGTCTGTTATCAGATGTAATCTAAACCAAGCTTATCTGCTTGCAATATACTGCAATCTTCTGTGAATTGCAATTGCGTCAACGCAATACCTACCAGTATAGCTTTGCTGAAGATCGGCCAAATTTGTGTAAAGCTGTGTGTGACATGTTGGCCACTAGGTTGCAGTAATACACTTCACATGCATTTGAAGGGTTCAGATGTGAAGAAAGGTTTGTTTGGTCACGCTCATTGGCTTGGACACAAAATCAATCCATTATTACAGCAATGGTTTAGGATTTGTTGAACACATTTTCTTGTGATAACTCTACTAATGTACACAGCCCAACATTTTGTCGATACTGAGGCAACCAGACCAGCGGTTGTTGAATGTAAAAAGCCAGTGATGTATTGAGCAGTGGAAACCAGCAGAAGAACATTAGTGAGAGGCAAACAGGAGGTGGAAGCTTAAGAAGACATTGTATTGAACCATGATAATGTTACTGAAGATAGCAGGCTCTGTCATCACACCCATAGTCCCGTCTCCTGTGGTCCATAATCCCCAGGAAATTGGGCCAGTTTATCTCCATAATGTGCATAGTTATTAAAGATGACAGCCTGCAAGGCTCAATGTGATGCAAGTCCATGTAATGCCAAAGTCACGTTGATGGAAATACAAACTGCCACAAACACTTCACATGACTGTACCTTCCCTCATGCTTATGTTTATGAATGATTGTGCTGCATGCAACAAGGCAAGTCACTGAATCACTCCAGCTGTACTATCCTACTTGCCTTTCAACTGCGTCTCTCTGTGTGTGAGTGTGTCAGTACATTCAGCTCTGGGTTGTATTCACCTTGCCTTGGCTGATCTCTGGTGAGTGATACATTGCCTGCTTTTATTATGAATAGGGTGGAATGGACTTCCAATGATCCAACTCGCTCCAGTTCCAACTCTCTAGGCCCCTGAAGCATGTGCGCGCACACACACGCACGCACACACACACGTGCACACACACACAAACGCACGCACGCACGCACGTACGCACACACACACCAGAGTTCAGTACCACTGTTGGCTGACTCAATCAATGGTTTGATCTTCTGACTTTATTTTCCTCAGTGTCAGTCTGCTCCTCTCTGTGACTTTGGGATCAATAAATCCTTGGAAGTCTGTTTGCTGATGAAGGCAGGGACAATACCAGGACGGCAAAACCGTAGAGAGTTTAATCTCTGCTGCCTCTAGCCAGACTCACCCCAGAGGAACCAGGGTATATCAGCAATACAGCATTACTGCACCATTACAGGCACACACAGTCAAGATGGATAGGGAGTTCAATGGTTAATCCATGTTGATGGTTAATCTTGAGTGTGTATTTGTTCATCGCCTTGAACCACAGTCACCTGTGGAAGTTAGATTTGACACAAGATTTAAAGACCCTTAGAGATATCCACCTATCTTTGAACATGAAGGGAATGTTGTGCAAAGGGCCAGTGAGAAATCCAGCTAGTTTTTTTATAATCACTTGAAATACTTTTAGAATGAGGGTCTGATTACCAGGAGCAATCAGATAATCAACTGGCTTCTCTGAGAAGGGCGGAACTGCTTGCGT
This sequence comes from Plecoglossus altivelis, assembly GCA_036571765.1. Taxonomy (NCBI): domain Eukaryota; kingdom Metazoa; phylum Chordata; class Actinopteri; order Osmeriformes; family Plecoglossidae; genus Plecoglossus; species Plecoglossus altivelis. The sequence goes on from BROE01000004.1 coordinate 4,579,543, forward strand.
CAGACCGGACCTCTGTCCTCGGACCCCAGGCTGTGACTGCATGACTGATCTGCATGTTTGCATGTATGACTGCCTGCAGCTCTGCCTGGATCAGAGGAGCTTTAGGAGAGAGATCTGCATCGGATGTTTCTCAGAGAAGGAGGGAGACGGTTTGGGTTCATGTAGACTCTATTGCTGTACTTATCTTTGGCATCCCAGATGTTGGAAGGTTTTCAAGTTGGAATTTTTTAGGCTCCAATTTTCGGGGTCCAATTTTTTGGGGTCAAATCTTTTTGTCTCTAATTTTTGGGATCAGAATTTCACCATTAGAATTTTAAAAAGCTTTAAAAAATTTAAAATTCTGAAGCTTGAATTTGTAAAAAACTTTTTGCGATCTGAATTTTACTGTTCGAATCTGAGCAAACAGAATTTCCGAAATTTTCAATTTTCGGATCAGAATGTTCTTTGCATTTAAATAATTTTATGTTCAAAACCAGGAAATTCTGCGATTCCTTTCATATATACAGGAAAGAGTTTCACCAATCTACACCGGCAACACTGACTCAAGGCAGGGGCTCTTGGTTGCTATGAACAACGCGGTAACAGTTGACTGTGAAATAGCTCATCTGCCTATTGATGAACAGAATAGCGGCTACTTTAAATGTGAGATTTAATTGCAGCATGAACAACATAGGGGAACTGAAGTGAGCTGAGGCAGGAACAACAGAGTTTGGTAATCACACTCAGTGTTATGTCAACACATGGCTAAAACTTTTAATGGAAGCCATTATGTTAGCGCCACCTGAGTCTGTTGTTCTCCCACGCATAGCTTACACTGCTAATGAATACCTGCCTGAATTCATTCTCACCTTGTCATTAAAATCAAAGACAGGTAGGACTTCTTTTAAAAGAGATGCGCAATATGATGATGTAACAGTGCAGAGGTGGCAACAACCCTTCTGCTCAGAGCTCTGCATCACATTGTGTACCGATCTGTTACGACCTGGTCAGCTGTCTCATCCAGAGACACACGCCGAGTAGACCAGGGTACAGGGACTGGAAGATGTGTATACACCTGCCTTCATGTGGCTGTGCAGCGAAAAGATGCCTCAAATCAAAAGAGATGTGTTCGTTTTTCTGTGTTCTATATTCTAGTTGATATCTGTGGGGTACTTAGAATAGATTCAGGGCTTTCTCTCTTGCCCAGAGATCACCACGGGGGAATCTTTGTGATGAGGGTGAGCATGCCTGCTTTCAATCGCATCCCTTCAGAGTGTTGAGGTCTGTCATTGATTGAATGGCTGCATTCGCTTCAGTTCAGAGCTGGAGGTTTCTTCTATCCCCAGGGAAGATTCTCAGAAAAGGGCCTGTGGGGTTTGTGTGTGTGTGAGTGTGTGACATTTCTAACCAAGTGATTCATAATCAAGACACACCATTCATTTGTTATTCTTTGATTGAATCATATTCCTATGGCAGGTCTTAGAGAGTTGAGAATGCACTAAGGTAACAATTTAGATTAATTTATGGTCTCCTGTCCAGTCCACTATACTTTTTTCACCTCTCTTCAAAAAACAAAAAAAGACTAAATAAATCTCTAAACTCTATAGAGTTTTTCTGTCTTCCTTTTTGTCAACCCAGTCTGTAACAGGGGTCAGAGCACAGTGCCGGCTACAGGGAGCGAAGGACCTGTCCACATGTCCCCCAGCCCCTGCTTCATGTACCAGCAGCGCACACAGTGTGCCCCTCTCTCATCGCTCTCTCACACCTCACACAGACCAGTGGCTGGGGACAGGCCAAAGACTGCCTCGGATTTATTCTCCTATCGCTTCCAATCCCGTCCATCATATCTCACACAGACCACCGGAGAAACCTCCAATCCTTTTTTGTCGCAGTGTGTCTGTCAGTCTGTCTGTGTCTGGATAGCAGCTTTCAGATAAAAGAGAAGGAAGTTTCTTTTTTTGGAATTTGTGACGACTTCAAACTTCTGGGTTGTTTTTTATTTTTTAATCCTTTGCGGAACCGTGTCTGATTTCATTGAGAGGATCTTGGCTTGGGTGCAGGGAGCCAGGAAGAACTGTCTGGAACACCTGCAGAGGATGAAATACACTTATGACTCAAAGACATGCAGGCTTGAGTGTGTGTCAACGTGTGTGTGTTTCAGAGCTCCCAAGTGTGTGTGTGAGAAGCATGTATGTTGATCCATGTGATCCTCTTGTTCTGTTTTGAAGTGATGCTCCGGTTGTCAGGAAATGGCGCCTGGATCCAAAACGTGCAGTAAACGCTCAGTTTTTGGCCCAGAGCTATTTTGGTTCAGCTAACAGTTCAGACGGTGGCTTTTGAATCAATAATTTGGAATCCTTGTTTTTCTTACCTCCGCTTCCCCTTCTTCCTGCTTGCGCACACCTCAGAGATCTCACCAGCTCCCTCTCCACTCCTGTCTCTCTTCAGAGAAAAACCACCTCGGTGTCAGCCATGTGGTTTCACCGGCTCAGTCCAGATTGCCGTCAAGAGGTTGCAAACAGTGTGTGAACATCCACTCTCTGTTCATTAGCGACGATTACAGAACATTTCCCAAGAGGCGGTGGGAGGAGCACAATCTGTCCTGCCTTACTGGAGGGTGGGATGAACATCTGCAGATGGAGACCACCACCGAAGAAGAAGCGGCCGGGAGTCCCCTGGGGTCCCCTCTTCACGAGTGGAGAGAGGCAGAAAGAGACTGGCGCTGTTCTGTATCAGTGGTTTGTTTATCTGCCGGCTATCGACCCTGTTTGGTTAGCAGGCTCCCCCAGGTCCACCTGCACTCAGTGCAGCCAGCTCAGCTCATCAGCAGTCAGCCTCACCCGCAATATATGCCAGCAGCTTCCAGGCTGATCAGTCAGGTAAAGAGCAGTCACAGAGCTATCTCTCTCTATGTCTCTCACTCTCTCTCTCTCTCTTTGTCACACTCCCACTCTCTCTCGCTCTCTGTCTCTCACTCTCTCTCTCTCTCTTTGTCACACTCCCACTCTCTCTCGCTCTCTGTCTCTCACTCTCTCTCTCTTTCTCACACTCCCTCTCTCTCTCTCTCTCCCTCTCTCTCTCTCTTGCTCTCTATGTCTCTCTCCCTCTCTCTCAATATCTCTCTCTCTCACATGCTTTTTCTCCCTCTCACTCTTTCTCGTGCTCTACCACATTCTCTTGCTCTTTCTCTCGCTTCCTCTCTCTTTCTTGTTCTCTCGCTCTCTCCGTCTCGCTCTTGCTCTGTCTCTCACTTTCTGAATCTCCCTCTCCAGCAGTCTCTCTCTCTTTTTTGGGTTTGATACCATTTTTAATCAACTCACTTTCCTGGCCCTCTTTGCAGATGGCTGGCCTGGGGGAAGGAGAGAGAGGATGAGGACATTAGCTCTGCAGACTTGAAGATATAATGCTGTTTCTCCACACCAATACAACTCAGAGAGAGAGAGAGAGGACTGAGGGCCTGTAACAGGTTCACGAGTGTTGTTTAGCCTGTGTGTATAGTGAATTAGTATGGTAAGCATTGGCGAAAGGTTGACACAAAGTAACTTAACATGCTGGTCCACGTACTATGAGGAACTATCCATGACACTTTCCACAGATGTTTCAGCATTTCCTGCTGAAACTCCTCCTGCAGATGGGATGTTTGATGTTTTTCCATCTAGCTGCTGATGTCATCACACAGATACACATGGAGGAGCCCATTTAGTAGCTCTATTTCTCAGAGAACAGAGAGGGAAAGAGAGGAGGGGAGTCAGAAATATATAGAAGGAGATCAAGACACAGAAAGAAAGGGAAAGAAAGAGAGCGACAGATAGAGAATGAAGGAGAGAGAAAAGGGTTGAGATCCATACAAAACTGACAAGAAAAAGGAGCAATTTAGTGTTGGAGGCCGTGTTGAATGTAAAAAACCGGAGATGTCTCAGAGCACAATATCTGCTCCAACAGCCTGCACTTCAAAGCTCGATCAGGAACAAGTATCACCGCCGAGGAATGCTAAACTTGTCAGTCGAACAATGCCCTCTAAATGTCACGAAGTTGAATGTGTGTGAGAAAAAGAGAGAGGGGAGGGAGACTGAGCAAGTTTGTGGATAAAGAAGCGATGAAAGTAGTAGTTTGATGTCTACAACAATGGGTTTCTCTTGGTTGACAGATTAACATAGAGAGTTGTGTAATCATTTCACAGGCTGTTGTGTTTGGCGCTTGTGTGTGTCGCGTCTTCGGGACTGAGGACAGTGGGTCTGGGAGGGCGTGCCGGAACAGAACACTGAAGGAGACGGGAGCAGATGATTCTAGACGTTGATATAAAATCCTCTCTTTTCAACCCTATCAAAAACACATACACAAACCATTGAGAACACACACGAACACATGGACGCACGCAAAAAAGGACAACATACACGCAAACCATTGAGAACACACATAAACGCACGCATACACACGCAAAATATAAAAAACATACTCTCAAACGATCAAGAACACACGCAAACACTCAAATACACACACAGGCACACAAAAACACACACACACACAAACCATCAAAAGCGCACCCTCAAACACACACATACACAAAACATCCAAAACACACTGACAAGCTCACACTCATGCCTAGACCCAAGGGAAGACTTTGTGGCAGGTTGGTACAGCTACCACCACTTGGCAGGCAGACAGCAGGGAGAGGAGATGTTCTGGGCACAAAGGGAGCGTCTCCACTGCATGTCTCCACGGACTGCAGACTGCATGTCCCCACGGTGGTTCTACACACCCCATCTAAAACCACGACACAGTCTTTCTCCAGCGCCCGCAGGCATCAATAACTCTCCACTTCCTGGAGAGTGCTGTCTGCCTTCGTGAGTGCTGGGGCGTGTTTGTGCGTGTGCGCGTGCGTGCGTGCATGTGTGTACGCGTGGCTGTGCGTGTTGAATATTTAGAGAAGCGAAGGTCCTCCAATCCCTCCGGGGTTTATGCACGTGACATAGAAGGAAAAGAAACTGGGGAACCTGTGTAGGTAAAGCCCAGTTGGTGCACACTGGGTGATTATACAGGTCAGTGAACTCACTCCATGTAATTGGAACAGGTACGGTGTCACGGATACACATAGGCAAGCGTTCACATGCAAGTACACACAGAAATTCAAATCAGCACATTTGCCACTCAATCAGACCCCATCCAGATGGAACTCTGGCAGCTTCGCCTGTTACCCTTCCACACTCGCTGCAGACGTTTGGGGATCTTGAATGGTTTATACCCACACAAGGGACCTGGGCTTGTCTGACGCCTAGAGAAGGGCTTGGATCCTTATACATGCCGTCACAGACTGGTTTCCTTCCAGAGCCATGCTATTAAGTGTTGGCTGTTAGCTTGTCTCTCCCACAGGACCAGAGCTGTCTGAAGCACACATGGAACCTAGGGAGGTGTAGTGAATCTTTACTTGACCTCTACCTCTCACTCTCACCTCCCGCCCCCTCACATCCCTCTCACGCAATCCCTTCCCTTTCCTAATACCACCTTACTTTACCCTTACCTCACCTCCCCATCCCTACCCCTCCCTCCCCCCTCTCCTGTCCCTCCTAGGCTGCATGATGACTGGAAATGGAGAGCGGGTTTAGAGAGCTAGGTACAACGAAGCCTGCTACATGAATAACCCCTCTTGCTAATAATATCACCACCACTGGGCTGTTACGATGTACTCATTATATCTCACATGTCTTACAAATACTCTGCAGATGTCACAGGTCAAAGCATT
>BROE01000004.1:4585375-4596809 GCA_036571765.1 Plecoglossus altivelis
CCTCCTCCCTCCCTCCCTCCCTCCCTCCCTCCCTCCCTCCCTCCCTCCTCACCTCCCTCCCTCCCTCCCTCCTCCCTCCCTCCTCCCTCCCTCCCTCCCTCCCTCCCTTTCCTTCCTTCCCTTACCTTACCTTACCTTACCTTACATCCCCTCCCCTCCCCTCTCCTGTCCGCTCCTGGCTGCAGTGATGCTGATGGGGCTGGGTTTTAGAGAGGGCTAGGTCAAGCTTGAAGCCTGCTACCTGGATAATCCCCTTGCTAATAGTATCACCACCCTGGGCTGTTGACGTGGTTACTTCATATTTCTCATGTCTTCAAGATGCTCTGCAGTGTCACAGGGTCAGCATTCCATCCCAGCCTCTGGAGAGGAATTCTGGCCCTTGGTGTCAGTCTCTGAAGATGAGAAGTGTGTGAGTGCCACAGTGAGGGAGAGTGTGTGCGGGTATTGGAGTGTTTTTGTGTGTTTTTCTGCTTCTCTTGTTCGTATGGGCTGATGCAACACCCATGGGTGTGTGAAATAAAGGTCGGCTAAGGTTGTTAATTTCCAAGTGGTCCAGGTTACTCACTATATATGTCTGAGACAGGCACGTACCTCTGGCTGAGACAAAGAAAAATGTAGAGAATCAATAATACGCCTGAGTAATTTAAAGTTAGTAACAGAGGCAAACTCATTACTTAGTCACGGCTTGGCTTTATTTCACAACACTGTGCCCCAATGAGTCCCTGACAATTCATTAAACCAGTCACACAGCGAAATGTCTCTCTGTCTGCCTGCTGGGCTTGTTTGTGTCTGAAATCTGGAGACTAAAGCAGGCAGGGCTCCCAGTTCCATGCAAACTAGCAGACGGGGACTTATTTGGCAAACGGAGGCAGCATTTGAGGTTTAAATAATCCCAAACAAGGAGGATGTTATTGAAAAAAAGATCACCTCCTGTCATGATTGATATGTTAAATCGAACAGCGGTGCATGGTGTGTTTTTAAAAGCGTCTGTGAGAGACCATCCCCATGAGATGAAGGATCACGCAGAAGCATCGGATTCTAGGGAGGACAGACTAACCAGAGAGGATGGAGAATGCCAGTGAGCTCTACTTTACTGTGGAAGAAAATCACAAGAGTTCGGCTGCAAAGACAACTAGCATCAGGGGCGATTTCAAAATGGGGGCCATGTTCTCTTGTCTGAGCGAAAGCAGCTCTTTTTATGGTATGGCAGACAAATGATGTCCTTTAGCTGGGATCCAGGAGTGCTGAATCACAGAGAGACAGTTAGCACAGGAGACCTGCAGTTTAAGTGTGTCTCTGATGCTTTCAGCCAAGGCAAAGCTGCAGGCTAGACTTGAATCAGCTGTGGCTGATCAATGGAGAATAGGGGATAAAGTTGGTAGAGTGAGGGGGAGTGGAGATAGACCTGGAGAGCAAGGAATAGGGAATGTGAGAGACAGAAAGAGAGAGGTGTAAGGGAAGAGAGAGATGAAGTAAGAAAGAGTGACTATGGAAGGGAGGGCAAGGAAGGGGGAGTGAGAAGAGAACAAAAGAGAAAGAGAGAGTTAAAGAGAGTATGTGAAAAAGAGAGCGAGAGGAAGAGAGAGAGTGCGAGAGAGGGGGGGGGGAAAGGGGGGATGGGGGAAAGGGGGAGAGGGGGAAATTACTTGGCTCCCAGGCAGCTGATGTCTGTATTGGCTCTCCACGGTTTCATCAAAGCTGGAGTGGTTGGGGCTTTAAGGGCCAGACCAGACCTCTCCAGCTAACCCTGCCGTACGTGAGGACCCTGCAGCCGGCAGCTGCATTAGGAATGAACTTGGCAGCGGGGGAGAGGACTGATTGTATGGTGGGCCTGTTGCCGGCTCTGCTGGATGACTAAGCAGACGATTGGCTGAACGGTTCTAGTGCCAGAGTCCTGCTTGGACTGGGCCAGGCCTGTGTTCAGTGCACCTGCAAGAGAACGCTGACACAGCCGTTTACCCGCCAGAAGCCACACTCACTCCGCTCACGCTCGCCCGCCTCCCGAACAACCAACGCCTGATGAGCTGCCAACCCTCATTGAGTCACAAGAACATCTGACAAGTACACTGACAAGCATCTTCACTGGAGCCAGAGATCAGGATAGTATAGCTTCGTAGAATCCATCTGCGTAGTTTGGCATTAGCCATTTCAGAGATTCCACAGGCCACAGGATGCCTCACATTCCATCCTGTGGTGTGGAGAGCAGTTAGACACTGACTGTGGCTGACTGGATGGAAGGAGCTGTGGTTGGCTGGATGGAAGGAGCTGTGGTTGGCTGGATGGAAGGAGCTGTGGTTGGCTGGATGGAAGGAGCTGTGGTTGGCTGGACTGGAGGAGTTGTGGTTGACTGGATTGGAGGAGCTGTGGTTGACTGGATTGGAGGAGCTGTGGTTGGCTGGATTGGAGGAGTTGTGATTGGCTGGATTGGAGGAGCTGTGGTTGCCTGGATTTAAGGAGCTGTGGTTGGCTGGATTGGAGAAGTTGTGGTTGGCTGGATTGGAGGAGCTGTGGTTGGCTGGACTGGAGAAGCTGTGGTTGGTTGGTCTAGAGGGGTTATGGTTGGCTGATTGTGGGTAACTTTGGGATCCTCCAGCCAGTGGGAAGCCAGAGGCCTGAGGACTCATGTACAGTTAGAAACCCTCTGGGACTAAGATCATCTCGCAGTTCATTAGCATTTAACAGCATTATAATTACATTTTTATATCAACTTAACACTAATTGTCTCTGGTGGATTTAAAAGAGTTATTTGAATTGAGAGTGAAACACGTTTGTTAGAAAAAGCATAGCTAGAGGCTAGTTTTGTATAGAAGATGGCTATTCCAGCTCTTCATTGTGCAGTATATGAGAATCGATTCGCTATTGATCTGGTTCAATAAAGGGTAAGTCAAAAATGAATACAATTAAATCTGGGAACAGAGCCTCTGAAATGACTGTAAACTTAATTCTTCTGGTGAAATAGTCGACCATGCTCATAAAGGGTGTATGAAATGTGCATTCAAATGTCTAAGAACCGGTTGTAAATAAGATATCCTTAATTGTTCTTGCATAAACACTGTCCGAAAAGCGTTGGACTCGATGCTGGACTCTGTGTGCTGGCACAGAGACAGATGGCCCGGCAGGCCAGCACACTGCAACCTGTTCCAGTGTCGTCATGGACACCAAGGTCTCTAGCATGTCACCCTCCAGGAAAATAAGCAAATAAAATCCATCTTGAACATTCTCGCTCTGCACTGAGTCACATATACACAAGGATCACACAAGTTTGCAAACACTTTCTCTTGATTACAAACGATCTCTCTGCTTATCTAGAAGGCGTTAAGAGGGCTCAAAAACATATGGCCACAGACAGCTGCTTCAGCCATGACTGATGGAAAGAGAGAGAGAGAGAGTTATCCTGCGTCAGAAGAAGTCATGGGGCCGCCGAAAACAGAACGGATGATGTTTCCAGTGTCATCCCTCGGGTCCTCCCTCAGCTGGGCTCCTGGGGATGAAGCTGGACCATGGATGAGGAGGACTGGGAGCCTCTGAAGTGGATGACCACAGAGGTCAACCTGAGGCTGAGATTAAAACTCTCAGATTACCGACTCTGCGGTCCAGAGGTCAGAGATTGGACCGAAATCTCTTGGAGGAAACAAACACAGGGCTTCTTCTTATCCCCACGCCTGTGAACTCAGATGACGTGCATGGTCACATGGCCCTCATACACACACACACACACACACACACACACACACACACACACACACACACACACACACACACACACACACACACACACACACACAGACAGACACACACACACACACAGTCATACAAATTCTACAGAGGTGACCAGCTGGGTCCATGTTGGGCAAACACACATCTGAAATCACTCTGCTCAAATGATCCATCAGTGCTAAAGATGCATAACATTTATGTGTTGCGAATGAAAATGACATAACAGGAGGGGCCAGAACTTCTGGTGCCGTCAGGCCAAAAACTGTCCAAGTGCCCAAAACCTTCCTATCTGTCTGGGCTGTCAGAGGGAGGGTGGGTCCTGAGAAACTGGGAGTGTGATGGCTACCAGGACATGTGTACGACTCAATCTGAAATACCTCGAGCCTTAGAAGAACCTGATGTGAAAAGTAATTCCACGTCACATTTGGATGAAGACCCACTAACTCACAGGACTTAAACCCCCCCACACACACCCCCACCCAAACACACACACACACACAACACACACAACACACACACACACACAGAACTAACACACACACACACACACACACACACACACATACACAAACACACACACTAAGTCCAGCAGACCCCCTCCTAGTCTTTAAGTATGAGTAGTTGTTGTAAAAGCAGACCGTGGTGCAGTTACATTACATTATAGCTTTGTCCCTCTCTGCTTCTAAATCACAGCGTGGTCATCAAGACCCTGGCCCCTGCTGTGACTGAGTCAAACGACTCGCTTAGACTCTCAGATAATAGCCAGAAACACTGCCTTTGCTTCCCTCTCCAGTCTCACACCTCAGGCTGACGAGGACAGTAATAAGCGTTAGATTTTCACACAGATCCAGATAAATGTCTCACTGTACATACAATACACCAGTAATATAAATGAATGTATTAGAGAGCAGGATGGGCGGAGAGCTCTATCAACGAGACAGCGTGATACTTACCAAGTGTTAGATACTAAACTGGTCTCCTTGCTCCTAGTTTGGCTGATTGAGAGGAAATGTGGATTACTTGTGGTAATGTATGGGTGTTACTGTGTTTGAGTGTGTGTGTTGTGCGCTGTCTAAGATTCCGCGTCCTTTGTAATGATCCTGTGAGGATGCATGTCATGTACATGTTGGCCTGCATGCAATCCCTCATTTGTAGTCCCTGAGGAAACTCATTTCTAGGGATCCTGCAGTGCTACTAAATCAAACCGCAGTCGAGGGCTTGAGCATCATAACTCCTCCAGCTCTCATCTTCTCCCCTGAGTTACATCTCAATAACTGAGTGGTGAAGTGAGCAGACTTTTTCAGTCAATATTCTTTATTTGAATGGATGAGGTATTACAGAGGAGGCAGTTTTGGGGAGGAACTCTGCCTCTAAACTTCTGGCTGAGGAGAGATCATGTGACACTGATCTCCCTGGGGCATCGCTCTCTCTCTCTGATGGAGTCACAGAGAAGCCCCCCGCCGCCGCCAGCACACACAGCACACACACAAACATATAACAACACACACAGCACACAACACAACACACACACCACACGCAACACACAACATATACACAACACACAGCACACACAACATTACAACACACACAGCACACACAACATATACAACACACACAGCACACACAACATATACAACACACACAGCACACACAACATATACAACACACACAGCACACACAACATATACAACACACACAGCACACACTCCGGCATACTTTTCGAAACTTTTCAAACTATTTGAACAATTTCGAACAATTGTTTTGTGAGCAATTTGAAAGCAGTTCAACAGCATCCGTTTCCTCTCTGGACCGTCACCCTATCTGGTTGCTCTTGTCATGTGCAGCTCTGCCTTGCTGTGTGTATGCTTGAATACTACACATATAGTTTATGTGCACTTCTATTTTTACAGTGTTAAACAAATGCCAGCCGATTGCTTACAAAAATTGAAGGCATATATGAAAGCAAACTTCCCGATGAGTGAAAGCAATTACTACAAAATAAAGTGGATTTAAAAAAAAATTGAATCTTGCTCTAATGCATTAAAATGAGTGAGAATATTACGGAGAATTTGCTGCAGGCTGGAAAGATAGTGTGGAAAAAACAATAGCAATGTGAGACAAAATAAATATGATTAGACACGAAGAAACGACATCAATTTACAGGCACAACATTCATCTACTTAATCACTTACTCTGTTCAGAGTTCATCTCACCATCCCACAATCGTTTCTAAAAGGCTTGCCAGTAGAACGTGAGGGGATTTCAGATGGAGAGAAAAGTGAAAAGGACAGGAAGAGAAAAAAGAAGGGAGGCGATGATGGGAGGAGGAGGGGGGGAGGGGGAGGGGGAGGGGAGCAGGACAGAGACAACGCAAGCTGCTGTTTCCTCCTGACCTGCTTAATTAGCGAGGAGTAAACCATGAAAGCAATACACAGATAAGACCGGGGAACAAACAAAAACTAATGACATGCCTCTCTTCCTCCAAGCGCACGGCCCCCAACAGAAGCACCGATGATGGAAAACATGGAGTTGGCTGTGGTGGGCTGATTAGACAGGTATAGTGAGAGGGTTGTTACTCTCTTCCCCTCCTTCCTTGACAGACAACACAAAGCAAGTTGGTTTTCATTACAGGGTTAGGGTTGGGTGCTGGTTTAGGACATCAAATTGGGCTTCACGCTGTTTTTTTCCCCATCAGTGAATAGCACAGAAGATACTGGCTAAGCCAGATCCGCACCCATTGTGAGAACTCCTGCTCGCAGTACAGCATGTTCTCAAGATGTCCGTGCGAGCGTGTGCGAGAGAGTGTGTGCGTGCGTATTTTCACTGCGTGTGGAAAATCTCTCCCCGCTGTTGCAAACAAACGATCAACTGCTCTCCTTGTGCGCCCATGCCACGAGACCCAGGAAGTAAGTCGAGCTGTAAATCCCCTGACAGCTGGCGACCGTGCTGTAATTAAGAATTGATCAGCTGACACCCCATGCCGATCTCCATGGAAGACCACCTGTGGTTCGGCCCATCTCTGGCAGCTCACCCGCCATGTGGCTGAGTCCGAGGGTCCGCGTCCAACGCTGGCTCTGAAAGCTGCTTCATGCCTGACGAGGCCTCAGAGGGAACATGCAGCTGCATGGCCTCCCTCCAGCCTTTCGACAAAGCAGGTCGGATAAAGATCCCATGCCTTTTCCTCTCCTTTTCAGCAGGCCTTTTCCCTTTTCAAACGCTGTCATCATGTGCAATCACACAGCCTGCAATCAGAGCCTCATTTTCTCATTTGACACCATTTCTCCTGTTGTTATAGCAAGAGGTATTATTTGGAAGCAGCGGAAGATGTCCTCCACCTCACCCACACAGAGAGGTCTATGTTGACGAAATGACTCTGATGAGCAAGGCTGTTTTGTCGCGGGAGGCTGGTGTCGTAAAACCTGGCTGTACCTCGGGGGCTGTCAACAAAGCCTTCACAGAGTCTGGCTTGCCATTGGACAGGCCTGTCACAGGGAGATAATTGAGTGTCAATTGAGGGACAGAGACACAACAGAAGAGTCAGTGGCAAGGCAGTAAATCACCACCTACCTGTCAAGGTCCCTGGCGTTTGGACCTCTCTCTCTGTCCCTCTCTCTCTCTCTCTCTCTCTCTCTCTCTCTGTGTCCCTGTCTCTCTCTCTGTGTCCCTGTCTCTCTCCCTTTTCTTGTTTCTCGCTCTGGTATCTCTCTCTCTCTCTCTCTCTCTCTCTCTCTCTCCTTAGTCCTAGAGTGAACACCCACTCTTTCCATCTGTGGAGATGCCGACCTTGGCATCAGCACTCTCTCTTTTCACTATCTCTCTCTCTTTTCACTATCTCTCTCTCTCTCTCTCTCTCTCTCTCTCTCACACACACACACACACACACACGCTCCTTCTCAGCCTCACCTTGCAGGAGAGTGCTCTGTTCCCTTCAGTGGTTGTTTATCCTCTGTCCTTAGAACCCGTTGTCATCCAGGGGAGTGAATGTCTGGTTGGGCCTGATTCGATGTAAGGTGACAGATCATTGTAAAGGTCTTCTCAGGTACCTTCTGATTGAAGACATGCTTGCCTTATCAGCGCGAGCAAGCCAAGCGGCTCCAGTGACATGCCCGAGGAAACATGCCTTGCGCCTTGTAACCCACCTGTCTCTTCTTATCTCGTCATTTGGCGGTGGGTGTGTAGGTCCTCACTCCTGTTCCGAGGTAGCTGCACTGCATGGTGCCAGAGAGCAAAACCAAAGTAACGCAAACCACCCCCACCACCAAAAAACCCCCCCAACCGTCTCAACGACAAACTGTAGTCGGACACGAATCGACCTTCCGGCACTACGGATGAAAACGGGTTTTTGTTCCACAGAGACAAGTTAGCATATCCGTGGGATTCATCTCTTTAAATCTCCCAGTCTTTCATGTAGCTCATTTAGCTGCGATGGCATGCAGGAGGTAATCACAGAGATGCTAATGACAAAGCAATTATCCCCCTTCCTAATCAGCTGCCTGATTTCAGCTGGGAGTCTCGGCAGGCACAGCGGTAACCGCCCCCAAAACAAACTCTGGAGGCTGGAGAGAACGGAGATAAAGACCCCGTGGACCGTTGGTAATAGAGAGAAACTGAGGAGGGCTGCAGATTAATTAAAGTGCTTCACCATCAGGCGAATAAGCTTTTAGAGGCGATATGAACAGTGACACCAGCGACCCAAACCTCCAACTATCTTGGAACAGTCAAAACTCCAGCCTGCTACTTTCAGCCGAAATAGCATGAATAAATATAAAAGTCGGGGAAATTCCGGAGCCTAAGCAAAACTGACAGGTGTACAGTTAGGCATGACCATGAGAATGGAGGGCCTGTGAACCTGGTGGATTACTGCTTCCATTAGCTGGCCTCGCCTTGTCTGTCTGCTGCAGAGAGAGGCTAGGGGGGCTCATTATCCCACACAGACAGCCTTGCCACACTCAAAGTCCTTATCCTCCAAAAATAGGATTTGTTAATTCCGGCAAGTATTCAGGTTTGGGATAACGCATTGTTTCCTTCTCTATACTGCATTGTTGTAGAAAAAAGCCTCTCCTGTGGTTGTGTCATTAGAGAGAGCTGTCACAGAGAGGTACTCTGTCATCACAGCTGGCATTTGGTGACATTTCGTAAGTCTCTAAATAGCCCAGTGAACGCAGCGTTATCAATTAGCTAATTGTCTTATCACCTAGGAACCGGTTACCATGCACAGCGAAAACATCAGCTCTCGCCATTAAGGAGAGATGTGGATTTAAGTCCACACTCACAGTCACAGTTGCAGTCTGGTGACCTTGACATTCTCAAACAGCGTGTCCCTGATTAATACACGGTATCATTCCAACAGTGTATTTAAATGCACAAGCAATATAATTGGAAGCAATGGGACACGTGGATGATTGAGCCATGGAGGATTTTAAAATTACCAACCTTCTCTGAGTTTAATAGGGTCGACAGACTCCACCAGACCAGGACCGGGTGTGTGGTCTGAGTTAAGCTTCCAATAGCTACGGTAACCTTGATCTCTTTTTAATGTATCATTGAATTAACGCGACAACACCCCAATGCTAATTAGAAGCGAGCACCGTGCAGAGGGCTCAGTGCATCTGTTAGATTATCGTAGCATGCCAGGCTGCGATTTGGGGAGAAAATCTCTCTAAACACTTTCTGGTTGGTGCCCAGATGGGAAGGGAGTTTAGGTAGAGATTCTCTCGCTTTGCTGGGGGGCCTTCGAAGACAATTTTCTCAGGACTGGCATCTGTCCTGCGTTGCTCGTGGCAAAACACAGAAATCGGTTGCTTTCAATCCTCCCTTTTCTCATTTCTCTCTTTCATCTTTTTTTCTCCCTTCCCCTCTCCACTGGTTCTTTCTTGTCTTAAAGCAGACAGCTTTTGAATTTTACAGAAAGCCACAATGGAGATTACTTGCTGGGGCTTGGAGCTGAAATGTTTATTACACAGACAAATCTGGGAACGCACACGCAACTCTATGAAGAGAAAAGAAATGAGGGTTTTTCCTTTCTGTTAAAGTATGAGCTTTGTTGTGTCCACAGGCGACATATCTCAATGTGTGTTGTGTGCATGAATGTGTGTGTGTCTGTGTGTGTGTGTGTGTGTGTGTGTGTGTGTGTGAGAGAGAGAGAGAGAGAGAGAGAGAGAGAGAGAGGAAAAGAGAGAAAATGATGAGAGATGTGTACAATGATGTTTACTAGCAGAGGGTCTGCATGTTAATTGGTTGCATCCTGGACTAGAATTCTAAAATCTCTGCTTGTAAGTTTGTGTTTATTTCTGTCTCTCCCTCTCCCTCTCTATCTCTCGCTCTCCCTCTCCCTCTCTCTCTCTCTCTCTCTCCCCCTCTCTCTCTCATTTGGTTTGTCCCCATGTTGCTCTCACAAGGTAAATACATTTGGAACCTGACAATGTTCATTACTGAACCAACATTATTCATATAGCTAATGAAGTGTATAACTACATTTACGAAACCAGCAGATTACCATAAAATACTGTACACATTTTAAAACCAATTATATGACATTTCTCTCCACATAATAATGACTTGAATCATCTCATTCGCACTCTTTTGACAGAGAGAAACGTGAGATGCATGATTTAAGACACGTTGTTCCAAAAGTGAACCAAGTTCCACTTTTGAAGATTCTCTTCAGCAGGTGTATTGATTGACGGCTGTGCTGACTGTTGACTTAGAAGCAGAGCAGCCAGGCATGCATGAGCGCCCCTGTGTGCAATCTCAGCATTGTGCTTCCATCCTCTCCTGCTCTACATCTCACCTGCTTTCCTTTGATAAACAAATCTGCAGAGCAGAGGTTGCGTTTCTTCGAGTGGCTTGAGAAACGTAAAACTCTTTCAGAACTCTTGTCAGTTATCTCTCTCTCTTCTTCTCCTCTCCCTATGTATCTGTCATTCTTCTCCTCACCCTCTTTCTCTTCTTCTCCTCTCTCCCCTCTTCTCCCCCTCTCTCTCTCTTCTTCTCCCTCTCTCTCTTCCTCTTCTCCCCCNCCCCCCTCTCTCTCTTCTTCTTCTCCTCCCTCTCTCTTTCGCTCTCTGTTGTTTTCCTCCCTCTCTCTCTTGCTGTTCTTTTCCTTCTCCCTTCCCACCTGCGAACATCGTGAATGCCAGTCACAGGATAACTGTTGAGGCAAGGCATGAATATCAAAGTCTGTTTATTGCCTTCCATGGTGTCTCACTGCCCGTCTTAGACTGGAAAGGAGAGGGAGAGCATGATTCACACTCCTCCCGGTGAGTTTGGAGAATAGATTCCTGTCTTGAGAAAAATGTTTACCTTGATGTTCAGGTGTACATCATTCTCTGTCCTAAACCAGGTTCCAGTATCAAGGGTGTAAACATAGATAGTGCAGAGTACAGTGCAGATATATATATGAATCATAAACAGATATATTCTCACTGAGAATTCACGTCGGAGAAAATCTATCTTGTAATGATGTAACATGCATTCTAGCTGCGATTTAAGCCACGATCTTAAAGTATAGGTACATTGGAATTCTCGGTTCTGCTAAGATGTGTACAGTTCTAGGCTGCTATACTTCCAGCTGGGGCCCTCATGCAGACTGGTGTTAGGAGCTACTGATGAGAGGGAACTGGCCGGGGAGCCAGCCAGCCAGCCAGGCCTGTTTGGAGGCAGCCAGGATTCCTGCTGACCAAAGGGACATGCCTGAACACGAAGCCTTGCCTGGGGG
>BROE01000004.1:4597392-4746931 GCA_036571765.1 Plecoglossus altivelis
TGTGTGTGTGTGTGTGTGTGTGTGAGAGAGAGAGAGAGAGAGAGAGAGAGAGAGTCTGGAGTAGGTTATAATTAAGGATTTTGGTCAGTGACCAGGGTCGTTGTGTGTGTGCTTTTGTGTGTATGTGTCAGGAAAGGAAATGCCAGTGGATTTTCTCCTTAGTTTACTTTCTATTCCTTCTCTATTATAATTTCATTCCGTCTTGCCAAAGCCAAAACCTTTGCAAATAGCTATTTGTAGAGAGTGTCTGAATCATATGGGCCAAATTACATTCCATATTTTTCTCCAGGAGCACATTCAACATTTGCCTGCAGTACTTCCAAAAAAAAAGCCAACGTAATGACATAACTTTCTCCGAGCTCGAGTTACAAAACAAGCTGAGTCATGAACCAATCGTTCCTGCGTTACGAGGCAAATGGAATCAGTTGGTGGAGATGAGAACCCTTTTTCCCACAGACTTATTTGCATTGTTTCTCATTTCGGAGCTATGAGGCATATATATATATATCACAGACGTTGACCTCAGTGGGTGGACGGGCAGCAGTTCTCTCTACCTCAGCCTTCCTCATCTTCTGAATACACTCATCAATTCTGTGGCTTATGAGAGATTGCCAGGAGGTATTCCTCCCGACGCTTTCTGCCCAAATGGATTCTTGAGTAGATTTGGAAAAACCGTGATACTCGTTTCTCCTCCTATCCTCAATCTTACATCTGTAATTTTGGGGAGGAACATATTTTGGACCTTGTTCTCCACAGATTTGCATCTCTGGTTCTCTCTTCCCCTCTAAATATATATCACAGACAGATGAACGTCACGAGCAGGCAGAATATGTATTTGCATCTGAAAACGTCGATAGGAAAATGTTGATCAAAGGGGCTGGACTCAGAACATGATCGATATTATACCTTTAAGCTTCCGGCCAGTTGTAGATTCCTATTGTACCCAGATTAAGTTGCAAAAGAGGCTGGTTAATCGATCCACAATTGATTCTGCCCCTCAATCAAACCTGTCTTCATCTTATCGTCATCTTGCTTCTCTTCTTTTTTGGTTGGCTATCGAACAGGAAGTAGCTCCGGAAAGCTACCCTCATTGGCTCATCCAGAGATGAGAGGTGCAGCCTTACTATGTTTCTTTGCTGTTTCAGATACGTGTCAAACAAAACCAAACCATCCGGACGTTTTCATTTTTCACGCAAAGCCTGATGCTTCTGTGGTGCGTAGTTGAGGCCATGACAGATGGCCGTGGATCACTAGAAGTGTGGTTTCCCTTGAGGCAGGAGAAGAACTAGATAAGGCTCCGTTGGCTGGTTCCTTGCGTGTGGGTTTAAATGTACGTCGCAACACGATTGTTCTTCAAGTGATCTTCTGCCCTAGCTACTGCTATCTGCGTTGTCTCCTTCTCCATCATGCCCATAGCTCTGCTGAGCCAGAGGACCAAACTGAGTACACTAGAGTATGGTGAGCTGTTTTCCAGAGGACAGATTCAGCTGCCTTGTGCTGTGTGTGTGTGTGTGTGTGTGTGTGTGTGTGGCGGTAGGTTCTGTGGGAGAAGAGATGACTGTGGTTCTGACTCACCCAGGTTCCTGGATGGAGAGAACTCATTCAGATGGCCGTCTGATCCCACCCACTGACAGAAGCACACAGGCACTGTCTCTGTCTCATACACACACACACACACACACACACACACACACACACACAGACACACACACACACACACACAGACACACACACACCTTCTGTCTTACGCAATGATGTTGATCGCGCACACTCTCACGCACGTTCTCTTGCTTGACAGACAGCATCCGCACGTCATTCCAAACAGCTTAAAGCTGTTCCAGCAACAGAGCAGACGAAGGTTGGCCGACAGGGTTATATGAAGGAGTTAGCGTAGGACGCTGTCGAACCTAACTTCATTTCTGTCGGAAAATCGCAAAAATTCTCCACTCAGGGAAAAGGCTTAGGGAAAAACTTGAGCAGTTTCCATTTGCCTGATGTTGGACTCTGAGTGAGTTAGATTCTCCATGATCGAGCCCACTGCGAAGTGTGCAATGTTTGTCGTGAAACTTTGCCTAGCAAGAGTGACTACGTGAGTGCTTACGAAGGATCTAGAAGTATGGATTCATGATCAATAAAGCCAGTATTAATGATGTGTGCTTCCTTTCGACAAGTTAGTGATGTCCCCTCAGGATTTTAAGAGATGCCAAAACTGCAAATATGATTCATACCCCTGTACGCACTTCTGGAAACCATCTTAACCACACAATCTTTTTTTGTTTTGAAGAACTTGATTTTACATCCATCTGACAAAACACAAGAAAACCGCCATTTCGTTTTTTAGTTTTTGCTTTATGTTACATTACATTTTGGACAGTTCTCTTATTTGCACTATTTACACGTTGTCTTCACACGAGATGAGCAAATTCAAAACCTTGAAGGAAATCCAAAATAAAATCAAGTTTGTTTTATTTAGTTGGATAGCACAACACTAAGATACATAAGTTCCCCTGGTATTGTCTGTAGACGCTCCAAACCTTCCTCTTCGTAAGGACTTTTCACCGACAGTCACGTTTTGTATCCACACATAAAACGATACCGGGTTACCAAGAGTCAGAAAGAACATAGAATTTAAATGACAAGCTACAAAAACACAAAGCATTCGTCATTATCAGCGATGAAACTCGTCCTCAGAAGATAAAACAAACACACATACATAGTCTCTCTCGGTAGGATGTTTAACAGTGTTGGTCAGAAATGTGCGCAAGCACTGACAATAAGCGGTACCGGTCGCCGCGACAACGCACTATGAGGTGTGGTCAGAGTAAGGACAACATTCATAAGGCCAAAAGGACTGGGTAACCAGGGGTAACCCGGGTTTTCGGTTCATTAGGTACTGAATGAGGCAAATACTGTGGACCAAACAAACCCATGAAAATCAATGACACCTATAGTGGTTTGTTATGTCACCATGCACGGTCCTATAGATCTCTCTCAGCAAGAACATACTCACTGTTAGGTTCATATTATTACTGCCAATCAATCCAGCCGCCCTTTCCGTAAAGTTTGAATGTTCCTCACTGTCTATAATCACTTTCCAGCCACTCCCTCTGCAGAAAAATCACAATTGTTTTCACTTAATTAACACTGTTGAATTGTCTTCTTGTTGGCAACCGTTGACAGGCAAACAGTTGGCAAGGGATTGTAGGGTAAATGACTTGTTTTCTAAACGTCACCGCGTTCAGCGACCATTAAACTGGCTTGTTAGTGGAGCGTGCTTGACTCAGTGGTTTCAGTAGATTGCTTCTCAGAAAAAGCTATATCGGGAAGCTTATTATGAATCATAAATGTCAGACATTACTAATGTATGACCTGTGCTGGAAAACTGGGAAAAATGTAACAATGTTTTCTCAACACGCGAGAAGGTTTTCTGTGCGTGAACGTTAGAGGAGCAAAAAGGAACATATTATCTTGGAGTCAGAGTCTCTCAAATAATCTTTGACAAAAAAAAAACATTTTCACAATGGTGAGACATCACGAGACATTGACTCACTGGTCTTTCCTAAATAAAAGATGTGCTCAAAACCAAGGGTGTCAACAACTGTGAAGAGCATTTTACAGTGACAAATTATTTAATTATTCAGAACTTTGTCACGACCAGTCAAGGAGCCAAATTGAGCCAAATTGGAAACCAGGTACCACATCGTGATCATGCCCAGCACGTGACTCACCTGCCTATCATGCACAGCATCCTCCAACACACAACCCTTTCATCCTTCCATCCCACAAGCATGTAAACCATATTTCGACGCCACATCTTTGATCTGCTCCACAATAGTCACTGATGTAAGCCCCTAATGCTAACTCTTGAATGGAGAACACCATACTCGACGGGCAGTCTTCTCAAGTCTAAAAAACGTAACATCTCCACATAGAAATCCATAAGTTGACAGGATTCACCTACAGCACTCCTTGTGTGCTATGCTGTCAGACACAGTAAACCTTTAGCTGAGTAAAAAGGATAGATGCAGAGGAATACAAACACTCTTTGTTATTCCAACAGTCAGGCTGCGGAGAAGCCTTGGTTTTGGAGATCTTGGGAATAGTTGCTCGTCTGCATGAAAGCAGTGCCTTATCATCGGACCTGCTGTTGCCAGGCCAACTCTCTCTGATGACTGACAACAACTAATTTCAGGGGGAGGGTGAGCTGATGTGGGGGAGGGGGGGTTGACAAATACATCAGAACATTTTATATCAAATAAATTAAGTCTGTCAGATTTTCCCAGTGTGTGTTCACAATGTTCTTTTGACATGTTGAATGTGACTGTTGCCCAGACAACATTGAAGTCTCAGAAGATGAGGGGGATTTGTTGCAACAGCATTTGTGTTCAGCTGTTTCTTAGAAGTGCTCAGATGGGAGGATAGAGAGAGGGGCTGCGTAGAGTGCATATAGGACACAGCAGGCAGTGCTGTTTTCAAACTGTCGCCGTTGAGGGAATCCTTTGATGGGTGAATTAAGAGAAATGGACAGATAAAGGTTGTCTGGCCGTCTTCACGTCTTGAACCATAGCTGATAACACGGAGAGAAAGTCAAGAGAATCGAAGGGCATATTTTGTGCTCAGTTTTAATCCTCCAAGATCTCAGTGGAAATAGAGTCCCTTGAAGTTTGCTAAAGTTCCAGTAATTGGCTGGTGTGTTTTTGCAAGTCTTTTCCCTCACTGTTTTTGTAATGGTCTCAGATGTAAAAAAAAGAAGAAATAAATTAAAAAATGAATAAAAATGAACAACCTTAGGTTTCAAACACCCTATAAGGGGGCTTAGCTAAATGGATCAAAACCTGGCCCCAAATCAGGGCATTCCCATTAACCCTGAACCCCCCCCCCTCCCCCCAACCTTAAACTGTGTCTTTCAGTCTACGCCCTCCTACCTTGCGGCCCCACCCCCCACTGCCCAGTTCCCCCTGGACTATGTCTCTGTGTCCCCATTCCCTGCCCGCCCTATCTCCAGTATAACTTTAGCCGACAGGACCCCTAAGGGAAATCGGGAGTTGGGGAAAAGAGGAAGGGTATAGGAGACGAGGAACCCTACCTCCCAAACTCTCCCCCTGATGGTAGAGTAATCTGGGGGCTGCAGCTCTCTCGCAGGCTAGGCTGGGTGGACAGGGATGGGAGGAGCTGCTATATGTGTCCTGGTTTGGAGAGGTAGGCGATGAGGGCCACCACCACCCCCACGTACACCCCCGTTCCTATGGTGATGGACAGGGCCGCCAGGAAGAGAGCCCGTCGAGACGCGATGCTGGCCATGGGGAAGTCTCCCTTCGTCACTGCCTTGCTGGTCTGGAAGACAGGAGGGGGAAGGCAGGTGAGAGGAGGATCGACAAGAAGAGAACTCAGAAAAGAAAGAGAGAGAGAGAGAGAGAGAGAAAGCAAAAGAGAGCGGGAAGAGACCAGGGTGAGGAGAGAGCAGCGAGGAGAGAGAGAGAGAACAGCAAGAGAGAGAGAGAGAGAGAGAGGAGATGGAGAGAGAGAGAGAAAGCAAAAGAGCGTGTGAGAGATAAAGAGACAGGGAGAGAGACAAAGAGAGAGACAGAGAAAGCTTATTTATCCAAGCAGAGATGACTGAAAGAGCTATTTATTATTTCACGGTGGTTGTATGCAGACGAGCCCGGAAAGCAGGCAGGGATCGTCGACAGGGACACAATGGACTCAAGAAGAGCTCCTAATGGATTAGGGTATTGGAAAAAGGCAGTTAGTAATGAAATGTCGGCGACACAAGATTGGGCCAGTGTCAAAGGAAGGAGGTGAATAATGAGCGATGAATTCAACGTGTATGAAATCGACTGTGACAAGTGTAGCGCCTGAAAGGAGATATGACTGAAAGAGAAGGAGTCTTTCTGGTGCAACAGAAATGGAACAGGAACAGATTGTCAGGACTATGTGAGTGGAAACACACACAAAAACACCGACATTTCTCAGGTGTTTGGAAGTGAAAAAAATCTGGCAGCATTTTCACTGTTAGTTCTCAATAACAGGTGTCTTTAAATACCAAATGTCTTGTGGATATAGTCATTTCCTGAAATAGCACATGGTGTTGACATGACAGGCTTTGGAGATTGACACCATGAGTCCCTGCTTGTTATCGTCTCAGTCACCTGTGGCTCTGCTCTGTCCTGCCTCTGCTCTCTCCTGCCTCTGCTCTGTCCTGCCTCTGCTCTCTCCTGCCTCTGCTCTCGCCTGGCTCTGCTCTCTCCTAGCTGCGTTCTCTCCTGGCTCTGCTCTCTCCTGGCTCTGCTCTCTCCTGGCTCTGCTCTGTCCTGCCTCTGCTCTCTCCTGCCTCTGCTCTCTCCTGCCTCTGCTCTCTCCTGGCTTCGCTCTCTCCTGGCTCTGCTCTCTCCTGGCTCTGCTCTCTTCTGGCTCTGCTCTCTCCTGCCTTTACATGCTACTTGCTCTGCTCTCCCAAATCTCTACCCTTACCCTCCAGCCCTCCCATGTCATTGCCCTGTCCCTCCAGCCCTCCCATGTCATTGCCCTGTCCCTCCAGCCCTCCCATGTCAGTGCCCTGTCCCTCCAGCCCTCCCATGTCATTGCCCTGTCCCTCCAGCCCTCCCATGTCAGTGCCCTGTCCCTAAAGCCCTCCCATGTCATTGCCCTGTCCCTCCAGCCCTCCCAAGTCATTGCCCTGTCCCTAAGTCCCTCCCAGCACAGTGCCTGCCAGGCCAGCTGTCTCATCAAGCAGCCACCAAGCATCTTAAAGAGGAGATGCGGCGCTTTCAACTTTCAACTTTTCTTCTTTTCCTTCTTTTTTTTTACCCAATTATATTTTTGTTTCATGTATGAAGGGAAGGTTTCTGAAGGCCTCCGTTCTTGCCCAGCAAGCATCCGCGGAAAACCAAATTAAACAAAGGACACATATTCAAGACACGGCTAGTCGTTTCCATGCCAACAAAGTGAATATTGAAACAACGGCATGGTTATGACAGTCTAGTGGGAAATTAAGTTCAGGAGTGGTTTCAAAACTGGGATAAAACGCTCTTCTTTTGAGCTCGCATTGCAAGGCTTTGTGGGGGAATGAATCCTGGAAAGGGATGTAATTCGACAGAAAACCACTGCATTAAGTCTTTGTATTGCAGGGAGGGTTGAAGGGCAGAACGCCAGAAGGGCTGAGGCCCTATAATTAAACGCCCCTCATTATGAGGTCTAATAAACAGGCCGTAATTGATTAATCAATCTATTGCTTTGCCTCAGACAAATAATTAAGCAATTTGCAGTTCTCTCACAGGAGTAGCGGAGCGTCTAAAGGCTGAATGTGATGTTTCGAAGGCCAGAGCGTTTTTTTCTGCAAGTCCCCTTGAGAGGTAAATAGAAGCATTAAGGCTTTATCTTCACAACCTTGACAGAATGATTGAAATGTGGCGTCACAGACGAAGATAACATCTCAGACTTAGTAGGCTGTGCTGCCTCTTTCTGTGCCACTTTGGTGGAATCTGTCTGTTATTGATGGGTTTCCTCCTTACTGACTGCTCAGCTCCACACATGCAGAACTGAGACACAATCAGACACTGTCCAACGACATTCGCAGTTCATTTCTCGTTCGGATCTATGACTCTGAAGTAAACTGCTGCATTTGCGTGATAAAAAGACATTACATTTTGTGTGAGCTTAAAAAAAATGAGAAGGGCATTGTGAAGCTTCTCCAAAACAAGTTGAAAGATTAGTCTGAAAAACTGAAAGTAATTAATAAGGATTTCTCTTATCTCTGGATAAAAGTTCTCCCCAGTCACTGTGGCGTATTATATGTGCGATTAGAGGACACTTGAACATGAATGACTTTTCATTGAAGTTGAACTTGAAGTTGCATAAACAGCTCGGTTATGGAAGCTACATCCTTAGCCTTGCAGAGAGAGATTGAGAGAGAGAGAGGGTGGGAGTGAGAGAGGGAGTGAGAGAGAGAGGGAGAGCAAGAGACGGAGAGAGAGAGAGAGAAAGGGAGAGACGGAGTGAGAGAGAGAGGGAGTGAGGGAATTAGAGAGAGGGAGAGAGAGAGGAAAAGCGAGAGGAAGAGAGAGAAAGAGGGAGAGCGAGAGAAACGAGAGAGACAAAGAGAGGGAGATAGAGTACGATAGCAAGAGAGAGAGGTGTGGGAGAGAGCGAGCGAGGTGTTAGAGGGATCACTTAGTGTAACGCAACTCTTCAAACGTTGCTAAGAAAGTTGTGTGTGTGTGTGTGTGTGTGTAAATACGCCTGCTTCCTGTGCTGTTCCAACACAGGGTGGGCCAAGCACTCTGCGTGTCACTGGCTCTGACCTTCTAATTTGAGGAAAACATCATTGATCCTGCGCTCCCTTGTGGCCATGACAGTCCCCTCCGTGTCGCCTGTGTTGTGGCTTCAGGACTGACAACACAAACACTGTATCAATATCTCCTGCACTCTCTAAACCCAATCTCCACATCCATTTCCTGTAAAACGCACTGTGATAATCATATTGAGGAAGGCTTCTCCCCAAGAACACACAGACACTAAATGTGATCAATTGCGAAACTGTGTCCTTTGTCTGGGATGTTGTTTCTGTCGTCTGCATGGTGAGATATGGCTTTGACAAAGCATTCACGACGCTACGTTCCAATACTGCCTTGGCTATTGACGAAACAGATAGACAAAGATAGAGAATTGTGGACGTGGAAAATAGATAATTCTTTGAATGAATTAAAGAGAGACAGGAGAGGGGAGAGGCATAGAGAGAACAGAGATTAACTCCTAAACCGAATCAACCAGACGCATCCATCCGCTTTATTTTTTGTTCTGTTTCTCTCTCTCTCTCTCTCTTCACAGGAGAGATTGACAGAAGAATCACTAACCTTTTAACACACCAATTATTTTTCATAATTACTCTGGAAAAATTAAATTAGCCCCTGACAAGTTAATTCACTGTCTGCCTTCATCTGCCTTGGTCACACCAACTGATAAGGCTACTAAATGTTCAGCTATTAGATAACCATTCATACTTGAGAAGAAAGATGAGCAGTTACTATTGAGACTATATAGGTCTGTTGTCTTAGCAAGATAGACGTGCGACAAACATATCTGTTCGACTGATTGCGTCTGCAAGGAGCTCCGCAGATCATCAGGTAGACAATGTGAAGATGCGTATGTGTTGGGACTAGATGCAACCCGGGTAGCACCAGCCGTGAGACACCCAATAGCACCGTCGTGCATGCCTGGGTGCTGATGTGTGCGTAAACCACTGGCCCACCCAGTACTGCCGACAATATCGAAGACCGACCATTCAGTGTGCGAGCGTTAAAGCAACAGTCCATGGGAAGTAGCGACGTGGCGCTCCGACATCACGCACGTGTGTGTGCGTAAATTGTGTACGTTTGTGTGTGTTCTTACCCCCCTGGACGAATACGAAGCGCGCCATGCCCAGCGGCCAGAAGACAGCAGAGCACTTGGAAAATGGCCCAAGCCCAGTCGTCTCGATCGGGGATCACTATGAAGTGATCCTACGCTTCCGGCGCCTGGAACAGTCCGTCTTGTGACAGATCGGTCGGGCGGACCGGGCGGACGGGACGCGGGATGGGGACCGAAAGGGGAAACGCGACCAACAAGAGAGGAAGACATGTCCTAGCCCAGAGCATGGTGATGGCAGGTACCCTTCCAGTGCAGTTCACAATCCCCCCTGCGCACAGACGTGGAGAAAGCGAGCTGCCTGGAACGGATGCTTTGCTGTCAACTCGTGACCTGGAGGCAGGCACCAGGATGCCTGTCAGAAACCATAGCCACTTCCTGCAGCACGTGGAGTGGTGAGCAGGGTCAGGCCAAGAGCTGGACGTCACACTGGCGAAGGAAAGGAAAACGTCGACAGTCAGAGGCCAGCTGTCAACCTGTAGCTCCTCACGCGGCAGCCTGCTAATGGACCGGCACTCTGAGAATTGAATGTTTTTCACGCCACCTAGGCGTTGGTTTGCAGAGAGGCGGACGGAGTGGCCCGGGAAGGAGGGAGGCGAGAGCGGCTCTGGAGAGCGTCATAAGCCCTTGTGTGCCCTCCTCGAACGCCTTCTCAGCATCGGATTCCTGTACTGCATTATTTATTTACCACAGCGCAGAATTCACCTCCCTCCACCGCTCCACCCCCACCCCGACTTCCCACACACCCCGCCACACAAATACAGTACGCCAGCTTTCCTCTCGGAGACCCGATAAAGCAAACTTCCGTTGCGTCAATGTTTGGGTTCTTTGCAGGAGAGAGGTTATATCACTCATGTCTACTGCATTCCTCAACATGGCTCAGCACCAGAAAGAATGTTCTGTGGATGGAAGATATGAGACAGTTATTAAAAGTGCATTAAAAACGTGCGGCTCATCACTCGTACGATACAATAAGCGTTAAATCAATACTATCAATGACTCCGGTAGTTAAGGAAAGAACATTTGGATGCATAACAACGAGAGGGACCAGTCAAATTATTCCTATTCCGTTTTTCCACCCCCATAGTTGAGCTGGTGTCAATGACTTCGGGATAAAGTGTGTGAGCGAGATACCAAATTCTTTTCATTTAGCTCAGAGCACCAGACATCCATCCCACAGGGATAAACGTTACCACAGAGCTTCAGACAAAACCCCCGATGCGGTCTCCGAAACCTCAGCCAGAGTGAGTGCTGTTCGTACCCTGCTCAAGCTGGAAGCTACTGTTTCACACCCAAACACAGACTGTGTATTATCTACCCTGAGCACTGCTGTTGGAGTCTGTGCTACTGGAGCATGCATGCAGTGTGCACCCAACCACAAACCCCTGTGTCATTACACACACCATCTCCACAGAACACGCAACAAATATGGAGATTTAACGGTTCTTAGGGAGTTTCTGTTTTTTCTTCTTGTTTTTCATTTTCTGGCAACAAAAGAGATACCCCAAAATACTGTGGGTCTTGGGGAATGTGTTCCAGGGAGTGATGAGCTGTAATAAAAATACACCAGGAATAGAAGTGAGCGCTACAAGTCAATAAGCTGTAATCATCCCGCGTGCAGGATGAGGCTCAGGAAATAACACCGCTGGAGAGAGAGAGAGAGAGAGAGAGAGAGAGAGAGAGACAGAGAGAGAGAGAAAGAGGTGGAGGGCTTGAGGAGAAAATTGAGAAACAGAGACAGAAATATATCGGGTGTGTGAAAGAGAAGAGATACCGAGGTAGGGGGGAGCCGAGTGAGGAAGGAGAAAGAGAGAGGAAAGAGAGAGAGGGTATGGGAGAGAGAGGGTAAGAGAGAGAGGGAGGAAGGAGAGAGGAGATTGAGTGAAGGATGGAGAGTAAGGGAGACAGACAGAATGAGAGAGGGTAGGGGAAAGAGGATAGGAGAGAGAGGGAGGGAAGGAGAGAGGAGATTGAGTGAAGGAGAGAGAGAGAGAGAGTAGGAGAGAGAGAGGGTAGGAGAGAGAGGGAGGGAAGGAGAGAGGAGATCGAGTGAAGGAGGGAGAGTAAGGAATAGAGAGAGAAGGAGAGAAAGAGGGAAGGAGAGAGGATGACGGGGAGCAGATTACTAGCCTTGAATCATACTGAAGTAGGAACACATAGTGTGGTGCATCTTTTTATAAAGTTACCTTGTACATTCTTAGCAGAAGGGCAAAGCATGAAATTGTACAGGCAGATAGGGGAGCAAGACCTGCGTTGCTTGTGTTAGACAAATCTAAATTTGCAGGGAGGTGAGATGACAGATTTCTGTTTGTTTCAGAATGGATTATTAGTAATGTAACGAGACTAGAAATCTATACGCAATTAATTTCCTATCGAAGCACTGAAGCAAAAAGGTCATAACACATAATAATGATGCTCATATTCTTCCTCTGTCAGAGGGAGTCAGACTACAGGAAGAGAGAGGGAGAGACAGAGAGAGAATGACAGAGGAAGAGAGAGAGAGCGATAGAGAGACAGGCAGAGGAGAGAGAGAGACAGAGACAGAGACACATAGGCAGAGAGAGAAAGAGACAGACAAAAAGAGCGAGAGAAAGACAGAAACAGAGGGAGAGCGAGCGAGCGAGCGAAAGCGACAGAGAGGGAGAGACCAACAGAAAGAGAGAAAGACAGAAAAACATTGACTTGCCCATCACTGCAGAGCCCCAGCCACACCAGAAGCACATGTGTTCCATGGGCTTCCCATGATTGCAGACTCTGTGCCGAGCAGAGAGGTGAACTAGAGGTCTAGACATGTTGCGGATCACAAATCTGTCTCGAGAACCATGGAAAGATAAAACCTGGAGAATGGAAAAATCCACCCCGGTTAGAACCCTCCATAACACTGTTTCAGGGAGGTGACAGGAAGGACTGAATAATAACATGATTACACTATTATCTGTCATCAAACTAAATCCTCTCTGACATCTGGAAAGTCTAAGCATGGATGTTTGCCAGTGGACAGATTAGTCCCTCTGGAGCAGCGGCCGTTCGCAAAGGGGAACAAAACAGTCTGCAGACGTTCCCTCCGACGCCCTCTTTCCACTCGTTATCGTTTGTTAACGATTGAGAAACTGAACCGGTTGTATCCTGATGAGCATGTATGTATGTGGCGGTGTTGGCGATGGCGATGCTGTCCGCTGAAGGTTCCAAACAGCAAAGCTTTGTCCTGTAGTATGGCGTCTCCTGTCAACATGAGAGAGCATCTTGACAGGTAACAAAGGACTAATGGATGGTTTCATTCGTCTTTCGTGACAGCACAACCAGGATGGGGCCTGTGTAATTTATGTTCCCAAATTGCCTCCACAGCGTGGGGGGAGATGAGCCAAGCCTTCCTTTCTCTTTTCTTTGCACCAAATCATGCACGAACCAAACCGCCCTTTTCTCTGTGGCACTCTATCTCCCATCTCCTTGTTAAGTAGACCACCCATCACATCACATTCCTGATGATGCACAATCCGGTGGATGGAGGGCGGGTGTGTTCAAAACGAGTGACGGGGCAGCGCACCTGACACATCCAAACCTGACCAATCCGAATGTTCCCATGCTGACATGGTTTGAACTTGTCTCCACTTATGACGTAACGCTTATTAACGAGCAGCTCCATGCAAACTGCACCTAGTTCAGGCAGAGGCAAGGTTGGGTACAAAGATGTGACTGAAGTCCTCCGGCCAACGCAGCTTATTACACTCTGTCTGAAGTTGAATTAAGATCACTGTTCATCCATGACACTCTTCATTGAGGACGACTGCAGAGAGGGACACAGGATCATGCTATTTAAGGTAGTCAGGATGGTATGGCTCTGTGTTCATGTGGGCGATTCTGGATGTATCCAGATGTATATGCATGCCCACATCTGCTATGATGAGTGACCTTTTATCCGAGGCCCCCAGATGCCTGAATGAGTAACCTGTTTGTGTAAACATGAGAAGCTATTTATTCATTCATGTGCAGTTGCAGTCGTACATGAATACTACATAGCCCCTGGGTCTCCAGAGCTACTCGCTCACCTCACAGCTTCTGGCTAGAGGACGTGGAAACGAAACGACAGTATACCGCAAAGCTCCATTGCCAGGGTGACCCCCCCCCCCTCTCTCATGCAGCGTTTACCATGTCCCGGTGTGTTTCAGACTGGCAGAAACACACAGAGACATTTCTCCTCCGTTGCACACCGCTGACCAGCCTGGGGACAGTCTGAGTCAGAGTCTGACCGCGGCCAACCAACACCTCCCCCGACAGGAGGAGCAGGTGGATCAGGTGGAGCAACGAGACCCAGGCTGTTCCACCCAGCGAGGTGCCCGCTGAGATCGTTAGCCGTCAGCACTCGGGGTCACCTGACCCCAGCAGGGAGGTCATCGCCGTGCCGCCCGCCCCCTCCTTCCCGAAGGAGTCCGACCACGGCAGACCAACCGCAGATGCTGCGAGCGCTGCGTCCTGCATTCTAATGTGGGAGGGCTGCTATGCTCGCCTCTCCCCAGCCCGGAGCTGGGCTGGTTAAGTTATGCCAGGTCATGAGCTCATAGCCTGGTGACATCCTGGTCCTCAGGGCTTTAGAATTCATCAGGGTGGTGTGATGAACGGCCAGACCTGGGCTGGATGCTACGAAAACACCGGGTTATTGAGCTGATAATGGAGTGGGTTGATTTACACAGCTGCTCCGCTCTGCTGTGACACGTCGCACCAGGCGACCTGTCTTCAAGGACCTCTGTGGGACAATCTGTCACTGGAGGGGTGCTGGCAGTGACATGGGAACGTGATACAACTCCCACTGTTCCCTCCCTCCCGCGCCCCCCCCCCCCCCCCCAGGACAATATAACACTGGTCTCCGCTTGCCCTTGTGTGTGGTCTGTGTTAGGTGGAGGTTTCAAGACAAAAGTTTACACTCCATGCAGTGCTGTCTGGAGCGCTGAAAAGATTCCATTGGGAATTACTGACGCTACTCCACCGTTACAAACAGTTCTATATTGCAGGTTTCTCAAGTGTGTTGAACCTCTGCATATACAGGACACATGTACTATAAAACCTTTTTCACTGTGTGATGGAATAGCAGGGAGCAAAACAGTTTGGAAACATGTCTTGCTGTCACACCTGCAATCTAACAAACATAGAGGCATCTACCTTGGGTAAATTACCACACCAACCCTTTTGTGTGACATATTTTCCTAGTCAAGTCTGACATTGAGGCAATTTCCCCCTAAGCAGCCATGCGTGTCACAAGGGACTGCAGCTCTATTCTAAGCTCACAACCTGCCCACTGAGATCAGCGTTGGGACGGGCTTCCAGAGATTGTGGTGACGTTACAGGGAAGTGTTGGCATCAATAATTTAGTGGGTAATTGATTGGCCCCTGGATATGGCGTGGGTTATGGCTTGTCAGAGCAGAGCCAATGAGTTGTCAGAGCTGACCCGTCAGGATAATACAGCGGAACAGAGCAGAGACACGGTTTGACATGCCCCCGGGGTAGGGGCTGGCAACATAAAAGTTGAAATTTCCTCCCTGACAGGAAGTGATTGAAAAAGTAAGTAATGGACGATGAGGCGTCAAACCAAGACAATGTCAAACCAGGGATGCATTCCAAGTGTCTGTCGGATCTGCATGGTGACGATCATCCAGGCCTCCTCTGCTTACAATATAGCACTAATACACAGCAGCGTGTAGAGAGAGTAAACTTTGTGGTTCGTCCAAGAGTGAGATCAGACGACTGCTTCTCTCCTCAACATGTCTCCCGCTGAGGATGTCTAATGATCCCACAGCCGCTGAGAGCCGCCCAGACCCGCCAAGCGCCTGTCTACATCACAGAGGCATCTTGGGAGTTATTTATTTTCCAACGTTCTGACTGCGAACTACCGTTTACCCGAGAAAAAAAAAAGATTAATCAGAGTGCAGGAGCCTGGCAGGAAGCCGGTGCTAGGCCGCTTCACGCTTCGTCTTTTCGGAGCTCTAGACAAAATCACGTGGAAACGTCTGCCTGGCGAACAGGCTCGTCGGATGGGGCTGTGGTCGTTTCATCTCAGAAGCTGCAACCGTGCAAAGTGGGGCTCCGCAGAGGCATTGAAGCCTCTCATCTGGGGGAGATCACAGATTGGCTGAACCCCCCCCTTGAATGACAGTGCTCCACAGGAGATGTGCCCATTTGTCTGTGTCATAGTGCCCTTTTTGGTCAGGTAAACGCAAGTGTGTGCTGTGGTTGTGGGTGTATAAAACACAGCAGCATGCCAGTTTTACCAGCCAAAGGAAATTATCTGGCAGATTACTATTGGGCAATGGTGATTGGATGGTACTTTACCTCTAATGAGGAGAAGGATATCCCCAGTAGATTTTATGGAGGGAAAAGGCTCTGGCTGGCTGCTTGGCTTGTAATGGGAGATGGGTTTATTGGTACAGAACATGTGCACTGAAGTGAGGCAGAGCCCACAACCTGGATTAAATGATGATGTAAGGTCTACTGTCTACTTTGATCTTCTCTGAGTAAATGTGCCCCCCTTGAAAAAAACACACCCTCCAATCACAACTTCAGCTCAGTGTCCAGGCAGCAGTTACCTATCAAACAAAGGCATCACAGAATTGATTTATTTGTATTCTTCTCAGACTCGCTTTGTTGATCATTTAATTTGGCCTGTGCTTCAGAAATGCCAGCATCAAAGGTAAGCCTGTTGAAACTGGAACATCAGTCTGTCCCAGCAAGATGGGGATTTATATTGCAAAACTGTGCTCTGCTATTTGAATGCTAATTTCTTACATTAGAGATGGCATCAGAGATGATGAAGACATTTCATTTTCCTCCTCCATCTCCATCCTGAGTGAGATTAATACATGCGGGAAGACGCGTGAAATTACACATGCTCCCAAACATTTAATCCAGGACATCAAAGGAATTCAGAGCTCAGTCTTGTAGCTCACAAGTACAAGACTGGATTACAGGGGAGTGGTATAATATCCAGATTATTCACTCATTCTTCCAACTCACCAGTCCAGTAATGACTTGTTACCATTACACACGACGCTAGTGCTAATCCAATCAAACGTTCTCGTCGTTGTAATCGTCATTGCTATGCCCAATGAAGCCTCTCAATGAAGACACACGTCACCCTGACAACCACCTCTAGCAGGGACAGGCCCTCAAACGGTACAATCTGGATGTGTTTTGGAAAGTGCCCCAAATCGATAAACATTGTGTGTGTTTTTGACCGATATTGACCAATATCTCGCCCTCCTTTTTAAATCTCCGTCACAAAAAGTTGAGATCTGTCACAAGCAGAGAGAGAGAGAGAGAGAGAAAGAAAGAGAGAAAGAGAGAGATGAGTGAGATATGAATTGGGTGATAAAGATAGTCTTTTAAGCCTCAGTGTTTGTTTGTCTAAGTGTCCATAGAGAGAGACCATTAGCCAGATGAACACATTGGTAAAGGGTACGGAAGTGTCTGTCAGAAACCCACTTGAGAGAAGCACTCAGACTTCCTCTCCATGCAGCCCTCTTAACAGGAAGCAGAACTCACCACACACCAAACGTACCTTCAACACAAGTTCTTTGACAGTCTTAGCAATGTCAGCCATGGGCATTACCCATTCCACTGTTTTTGGGAATGTTCCTCCATAGTACCATTTGCCTTTTGTTTGTGCCAAAGCCTTTTGTTTGTGGAAACGAAGAAATTCGATTTTCATAGATCGCAATCAAAGAACAATTTCGTAAAAGGCGCTCGGCTCATTCAAATCTGAGTAGGTAAAAAAAAATCGGTTGTGTCCCGAATTTTTCCAGGAGATCAAATATGTGTCGGGAGCGCGTGCACACGACAGCAGGCAATACAGAAGGCCTTGCTGACAGAACACATTGCATGGAGATCATTGGCTGCTGGAAGACCACAGGGAGCAGGCTGTAAGAAGCCCCGGTATGTCTTCATGCTCCTCTCAACCCACTGAGACAGATCTGGCTTGTCCTGCCTTGCTGGACCCTGGGTTAACTAGCCTCCACAGAGCTGCAGCACCTTGCGAAGGCTCCCAATCCGTCACACTGCCTGACGTTCCCCCAGCCCCTCTGTTTATCACAAACATTCAGGTTAAACCAAGTGGACTCAGGAGCGCTCGCTAGCCAGTCCATTAGGCACTGCGGCAAAGCAGTTCAGCGGTCCGTTTCCTCACCCGGCCCTGCTTCACTTCCCTGCCCCAACCCCCCTGCCCTCCCCCTGCCTCCCCAGTCCCTCCGATGCAACACTGGATGCTTGGCGGCTACACATGCAGAGAGAGGCTAAACTAATAAATATCAGAGTCGATGAAGGTGTATTGATTCTTTCAGGTGAGCTTTGCAGGGAAGGTCTGGGGATTTTAAGAACTGTAGACAGGGTTACGTCAGCCCTCTTTCTGCCAGAGAGCCAAAATACACACACAGGTTTGTTTTCCTATCTTAGTTGTACCACACGATTCACTCTCACTTTAAATTTTATTGTCTCTAACCCTTCCCCACACCACCCCACCCTCTAAAAATGCATTGCTCATCTATTTTTTGAAGATTTGGTCCCCTCACGGGTAGTTAAACAAAAGCACAGAGACAAACACCACACACCGACACACACTCATGTACCTCATACTCGACGTACTCCTCCTCCTCCACCTCGTAGGAGACGGTCTGGATCTTGACGTGATCCCCGTCCTCCAGCAGCTTAGCCTGGGGGTCCTCGGTGCCCGGTGTGTCCCCCGACGCCTCCCTCTCCTTCTTCTCTGTGAACGTGGTCTCGCAACACTCGCTTTTGTAATCCTTGGACTTGAGCCCTCCTCCTCCTCCTCCTCCTCCCCCGTCCTCCTTGTAGAGGATGAAGTTGGGTCTGTAGAAGGCCTCCACAGCCAGATGTAGGGAGGTGGCATCCAGTAGCTGCTGGGCTTTGGTCTTCCCGTTGCTGTTGCTGTGACCTCCGCCGCCGCCTCCGACGACGCTGCTGTTGTTTCCTGCTCCTCCGCCTCCACCCCCGCCTCCTCCCCCTCCGCCCGTGACGAAGTAATTGATGATGTTCTCTTGGTACTGGTTGTTAGGGAAGTCGCCACCGTAACCGTTGACGACGTGTTTGCTGTTCTTGTCCAGCAGAGGGTTCTGGAGTTCGCTTAGGCTCTCCATGGCAGATTGGTTCGAGGGCCTGTTAGGTTGTCAATTTGAGGAGAGAGGGATGGGCAGGGTGAGGAGAATGCGCTGAGGATGATGCTGATCTGTAAACTGGGAGCCAGAAGAAGAGAGAGACAGAGAGACAGAGAGAGACACGCAGAATGAGAGAGAGATACACACACAGACACAGAGAGACAGAGGCGCTGTAATTGATTTCCATTTTGAATATTCAGAGGAGCAGATTAGGTTGTTGGTTATTTAATGGAACACCTGCTTACATCCGACAGAAGTTGGCTAAACACTTTCATACTCTATCTTCCTCTCTAATCTGTGTGGAGCTGCCACTCCTCCAGCTGCCAGGCTTCACAACAGCCCTACCTGTCAATTAACTTCAATCCAGAGTCTCTCAATCTCCTCACCACCACACACGCACACACACTCAAACAGAAACTCTTGTCAATGTGCTTTGCAGATCACACATCTTAGTTCATTTTCTAGGGCAGGCTATGTGTGCGTATGTGTGTGCGTGCGTGCGCGTGTCTGCGTGCGCGCGCGTGCGTGTAAGAGGGCCCCTCTTCACAGTTCTCATCTGTGTACTCAGCCATCAGCAGTACTTCTCTTGGTGCTGAGAGCTTATTCATTGGAGCTGTCTGCCGGGTGACAGACGAGTCTACAGCTTCTGCCAACCCTCATAAAAAGCTCCTCTCAGAACCAGCTGAGAGGAGACGTTATTCAATTTCATTATCTGGTTTTTCATTTGATGTTTCCACCATGCACGCTGTATACGTCTACAAATCCTGTTGGGTACCTGGTATTATGTAAGCAGACTGTATGCAGAGACCATGACCTTTCTCTGATTAATCTGTGATTCAGTCCCAATAATATTGAATGCCAGATTACGGCTGAGATTTCTGGTCTCCATGTGAGCTAAATTGTGATTTATACAAATGCGTAAAAAGGGAGGTTATTGCTGAGGTTAGGCCTTAAGACACATCCATGTGTGGGTTGGCTGGGTAGTGAGGCACTGCAGTGGAGTAGATGGACAGCATGAACTGAATTCCCTCAATACAGGTCTCGCTTGTTTCAAGAAGAAAGATGGGCAGATGGTGGTGATGCTGTGTGTTTTGAGGTCATTTTTATTTGTAATGTGCCTGTCTTATACTCAAAGCGCTAAAGATTAACCGGTTTACGCGAAACCATCTATTTTTGGGATAAACAAAGTTAGACAAACATCTAATGTAAACATCTATCTTGTCTGATATACTGTAGAGTTGGTATTGAGCCACCAGACAGGTTTCCAATGCTCTCTGTCTCATCCTAGTGTGCTGAGTGGTAATCCAGTGTGCAGTTCTGGCGTGTGGAGCTTGCGTCTGACAGAGCGCGAGCAGAGAAACGCTGACCTGCGGATGATGCTGATGAGGTCATCCGGTGTCATTCATCCCTGAGTTTCCCCACCATCTGACTGCTGCCCAGGCTGACAAGGCAACACGAGCTACCGCCTTCCCCCCATCCCTCACTGCTTATTTTACTTCTTTTACCTCCCTCCCTCCTCCCCATACCCGTCCTATGTTTCTCTTCTCTTTCGCTCTCAACACCACTCTGTTCCCTCCACCCATGTACTCCTTCTTACTCTCTCCCTGTCTGTCCCCACTCTTCCACTCGGTCTCCCCCTTCTCTCTCTTTGTCTCTCCTCTGTGTCTCTCTCTCTGCTTCACCCTCTCTCCCTCTGTCTTTCCCTTCTCCCTCTCGGTTGTCACCCTTCTCTCTCTCTTTGTCTCCCCCTCTGTCTCTCTCTCTGCTTCACCCTCTCTCCCTCTGTCTTTCCCTTCTCCCTCTCGGTCATCCCCCTTTCTCTCTTTGTCTCCCCCTTCCTCTCCCCTGCCACTTCTCTCCCTCTTGCTCCCTACCCTTCCAGTAACCCCAGGAGATCCATCCTCCTCTCTCCTTGTGTTCAGCCCCCTCCCCCTCTCCCTTCCTTCCGTCGAGTCCAGCGCTTCGTAAAGGTCAGCGGGGCATGGTAGACGCTCCGCTCTCCCCTCAGGAAGTCCACAGGGTCTCCTCACGCTGCTGCTGTTGTTTACATTCCACCTCAAGTCTCCCATCACATGGGGCGTCCACAGTCCACAGTCTGACCACACACTGGGTTGGAGTGAACTGAGGCATTAACAGGATGGACTAACGTTATAGACTCGCAGTTATAGACCTGCAGTGATAGACCTGCGGTGATAGACCTGCAGTTATAGACCTGCGGTGATAGACCTGCAGTTATAGACCTGCGGTGATAGACCTGCAGTTATAGACCTGCAGTTATAGACCTGCGGTGATAGACCTGCAGTTATAGACCTGCGGTGATAGACCTGCGGTTATAGACCTGCGGTGATAGACCCTGTAGACGCTGCTATTCTGACTGCCATCCCTTGTGTTTTTTTGTTATTCAAAGATCAATGTCAATAAGTCTGACGTTCCTGATAGTAAATTGTGACTCAAGTAGATGGTGTATTAACAACTGGATTTGGATTCTCCCTGAGGTGTCCTCAGGCAGGTGGGGTGTTGAAAGCTTCTCATCACATTTTCTGCATCAGTGAACGATAATGACAAAGCCCTTTCTCAGCTCCATCACGCTCTGAAGCGCCAGCTGTCACTGCCCCTTGTGGCCTTGTTCAAAAACCAGCAGACTACAAACTTGCTATTCATGCGGCTATTCAACAGATCGAAAGACAGTTCTAGCTGTGAGTGGGACTCCTCCTCCCTGCTGGACTTAGCTTGCTTTTTTTAAAGGCAGAGCCTTTTGTCAGTATCGCAGACGTGAGGTCTTATCAGGATATAGGAGTGAAAGTGTGAATGGGTAGAGTTTGACAGGACGCGACATAGTCTCCATGCATACAGACCATGTCTGGCCAGATGGGTGTCTGAGAAAAGTAAGAGATAGAGAAGAAAGAGAGAAACAGAAAGAGAGAGATTGTGTGTATGTGAGTCTGTGCACATGCTTGTCAGCTTATGTGTGCATGCATACATACTTTCTCTGCATGTCTGGATATGTGTCTGACCGTGCGTGCATCATAGACAATACAGAAAACATGACCCAGGAAGAGAGCGAGACGGCGATGCTTCGTCCAGCGTGTGCATGTGTGTGTGTGCTCCTGTTCTAGTGTTGCTGTTGTTGTATAAGATAGCCTGGGGGTGGCTGACAGAGGAGAACAGATGAGAGAGGCCAGCCCAGAGCATGCAGGTATGTGTCAGAGCGAGTGGGGCCACTGCACCGCTAACACACCACCTCCTATCTGGGTTGCAATGCTATTAGGCTCTAGTCAGCTCGCACAGCTTCCCAGTGTCAGCTTCCTGCCAATCAACACGCGACCTCTGACCCTGGCAGTGGAGAACAGGCATTATCAGCGAAACCCTGAGGCCGGGAAACCTCGGATGCAGCGGAATAACAATGTATCTTATCGGCCTGCCAAGTTTACTGCCTGCTTTTATCCTACACGTGCTCCACCAAACTTGGTTGCATTATTGCTGAAGAGATTGCCCTTGTGAGACGCAAGGGTCTATAGGCAGCAGATGATGTTGCGTTCACATTATGTTAGATTGTATTCTTTGAAATTGATGACCTGTTTTCGCATGAGGGACGGATTACATTTTTGTAATTAATTCTGAATCCTGATATTCATTAATTTCCGTACTCTGTGTAGGAGAGTTTAGAGTTCAGAGAACGATGCTATCCAACCAGACACAGGGCTTAGTAACATGTTGACTGATCCTTTTAAGAACTATTATCATCAAAGGAAACTGAGCACAATTGTCCCTAATCCACTTGAACTTAATCTTCTTATAATTTGTTTGTCAAGAGCCACATCTGATAGCAATGGATGATAGCCCCTTCAAATCTGTCTCTCTCGAGCTGATAACATATTCAAATCTTCAGTCCTCAGCAGGATGCTTGGACCGTCTCTTCACCCTCGCTTCAGTCATATTTCTGCCGTCTCTGTCTTCACCTCCAACAGAAGAAAAGTGCTCCTTGATGTGTAAATGTTGATCGTAAATTGCAACATCAACCAGTGAATAATTCAGAAGAAGGAGGCTGACTGTCAATAGGTTTCTGCTTCGAACCTTCCACAGTGCAGCACTGGCTGGTGCTGAGGGAGCAGATTGGACAGACACACACATCCTGTCCATTGATTACAGGCCCCTTTCTAAGGACAAGACACTTGAACTGAATTCCGGAATTCTGTCAAAGACGGAGAGTCATGGTCAGACTGTCTGATATCGATGCCGTTTCCATCGCTCAAAAGCTTCTAAATAGCCGAAGGAAACGAGAATTGCGATTTTTTTTTAACTGAATTTGACTTTTCAAAAGCAGACATTTTATCAATGACTCCATCTGCTTCCCATAATCGGCTTTTGGATGGGAATCAGTCTCCCTTCACCCAGCTTTCAGCCCTTAGAGGGAGAGAGGGTTGTCCTTCCGTGGGGTGGATATGGGGACGGGGTGTCAGGGGTGTTTATGACTGTCTGTCAGGCAGAGTGGTGGGGAACAACCTGACTGTCTTCCTCTGACCTCCTCTAAGAAACTGCATCAGCTCAGGGTTTGGAGAGAGAGGCAATACACCTTCCTGCATACTTGATTGATTCAGACTGGCCTTCTTTAGTTGATAATAATAATAACAATCATTGCTGTCGGTGTACTTATTCTACCATGCCTGGTGGTCTGTATTTGGCGGCTCTGACATGAATGTCTCAGTCTGATCGTTTTGACACCCCTTTTTCGCGCATGGATCAACAACAGCACAAAAGATGGCTATGCCAGAAGAAAGCTAAGCATTTACAAGACAATAATATCGTTTTAAAAGCGTACTGAAGGACTAAAGGGCATTTTAGAGATCTGGAAATAACATTCTGGTTGTCTAGGACAAACCGCACCTTACGGTTACAGGAGGACCAGCCAAGAGCGAGGCTTTCCATCGTTCGTGCGCGCGTTATCCATGTGGTCCAGTACGAATCAAAATACATGAACCCTATTACCTGGAGATCATTAGCGAATTTTTGCAAGAATGGCTATCCATATAAAATCAGTTCAATCCAACGTGCATTATATTGTAACTACACAACAAAATGAAACAAAAACACAGTAAAAATTGCATAAGGGAATATTTTTCTCAAACTTAAATGTGGAACATATCTTACTTGTTAACGGCGGTCAATCCGGAGGTTGTGTGGCACGGGTTTGTATAATTCTTTCAACATCTTGGCTGGTCAAATGAAGACAGTCCTTTAAAAACGGTTCTACTGAAAAGATGAAGTCTTTTGTGTATTTCTATATTCCGATAAGCCTACAGTTTTTAAAACAAGGGGGATATGTATCGGAAAGGTCGTACGTCATATGCTCGCCAATACATCACTTGGTTCAATAAATCTTCTATTATAGATTATAACCGCCGGCATCATAATGAGATTAACGTGCGAAGATATACAGGTTGACTGTCATTAGTTTCCGCGTGGGGTAGTTCACCGTTGAACTGTTGTTGAAATGTTGGTAGAAAAGGTGTCTTGAAAACCACTGCTATCCGCGCCGATAGTCTTTCGAAGTTCACCTCCCTTCCTGTATGTAGATATAGTCAACGTGAGTTAAAACAAGCAGCTTGAAGGTTCTAAAAGGTACTGTAAGCTATATATTCCTGCCTTCCTCTTGCTCTCTCTCCTTCCACAAACTGGACGCGCAGTCATCCAGCAGATATCCGATGTAAAATTATTCAACGAGATGTAGGCTGCGGTTTTAAGTTTGTGACACCATCGTCCCAAATGTCAACTGTACCTTGTCAACAAATGTTACAGTCTCTCGGTGAGGTCTTAGGTAGAAGAAGTATAGGACGCGCGGCGGCCACTGGTTTATACCGTAGCACACGCGACAACGCAAAGGAGTGCAGATCAGCCTGTCAGAGTTGGTGTTGCGAGGTTGTTGCGCACGGTGTTGATGAGCATCTAGAGAACTCGGTTAAATAAAATGAGCGTCCGGAATGCGTGCGCGCGGTTTGTGGATCGTTACAGATCAACCCTGTTGTTAAACTGACCAGAACCAATGAACTAACATTTTAACAACTTTATCCACAGCGGTAGTCTGTTATATAGCACTTGCAGACTATATATAGACTTTACACCAGCTTGACATTTTCAAAGTCAAAGTTACGCCAGGATAGATGCCGTCGCGCTCAGCAACGTGAAGGACCCATTTGTCATCTCATATCTCAAGGTCACTGTTGTACTTTTACTGTCATTGGAACCAATTCTCACACACATGCACACACATGCACACATGCACACATGCACACACACACACACACGCACACACATGTAATATGTAGAACTTTTCAATGTAGGTTACATACATGTTACTCAATGTTGTTTATAATTACATTACTCAAGTGAATAAAATTGGCTGATGACAGATTCTGAAGGTCAGAGATTGCTTTTAAGAGCCCTATTTTTTGCAATAAATTGGATTTTCCTTCCATTTGTCTTATACAAGCGCAGTCTCTTGAATTACAGTG
Source organism: Plecoglossus altivelis (assembly GCA_036571765.1). Classification (NCBI taxonomy): domain Eukaryota; kingdom Metazoa; phylum Chordata; class Actinopteri; order Osmeriformes; family Plecoglossidae; genus Plecoglossus; species Plecoglossus altivelis. The sequence goes on from BROE01000004.1 coordinate 4,622,460, forward strand.
GGATTTTTGCATAGTAACTTTTTATTTTTAAGAGAACTCAACATAAGCCGACTATAAAATGTGACGGTAGTAACTCTGAACATTATTGATCAAATGTAAAATGATGGTGGGTGGAATTACATTATCATGATAATGAAAACTGTGATTATGGAATAATCAGTTTATTGCTGTATGGCCACGGAGTGCTGCCTTTGGTAATATTACCTGTCAACAACAATCCACTCTGGAATGAAACTGAGTTTTTATGATACCCAATCACCACTCTGCCTGTATGCTGAGACCTTGAATTGTTCATTTTTACTGTATATCTTATTTAGATAACTAATGGGACTGGAATCATTTCTCCAGACTCATGCCAGCATCAATAGCCATTTCAGCAAATCCATGGTTAAACTATTGATATTATTTCATGGTGATGTATGTATAAACATATATATTTATAGATCAGCCCCTGAATGTTGATGATATAAAAAATGACATACTATTACAACCTTCTATCCTTTCTCCCCTCTGGCCTTGTGAAGCCAGGAAGACGGAGTTTGCTCGTGCTTTTAACCGTCTCCATCAGACGAGACTCATTATTTAAAGTTCAGAACAGCCTCATCAGAGTTAATGTGAAGTTTAAGTGGCTCACTTAAACGAATGAACTTCAAAGAGAACCAGGTGCCAAGTTTGACATCTCATATCATTACTCCCGATCTAAATCTTCTTTTACAATTCAGCAACGTGGATGGAAAGAGGAGAGCAGTGAGACTCTAGTTCCAGGTGCTTGTAATAAGCATCAGTTAGGCAATAAGACCCTGACAACATGCTTATTAATGCTTAGACTATAAAATTGTTAGCAGCGTTTGTAAGGTTTAGGGATAGAGTAAGGGTTATTGGAAGATAAGGTTAATAAGGTTATAAGGTTATAAGGCCTTTGTGAAATGTTTTGTAACATGAATGTGTGTTCATCAGTATGACGTATTCAGGGCTCATAACTAACACTTCCTACAAGTATCTAGAGATAAAGTGATAGCGAAGGAACAGAATGGAAGTAGAGGAATGGTAGAAAGGAAAATGGAAGTTGTCAAAGTAGCTTTAAGCATCAAAATGTATCCACTTTCGTGTTTGTTGTGAATGTGTCATGTAGACATTATTTCAGTGGTGGGGGAGACGGGAGACGCGGGGGGGGGGGTTGTGACAGATAGTGGTCAGAAACATCTGGCTAGCAGAGGGGGGTGGGGGGTGACGAACGTGGTGTGGACGACAATCAGGGGGACAGGAAACGAGGGGGCGACGAAGAAGAACGGACCGAATGAAAGAGGGACAGCACTAAGGGTGGCGTCTCTGGCAGACTGTGTAATAGCCCTCACTGTTCTGAACCACTGAACTCACCTCTGTCCTGCACTTTCTTCTCTTTCTCCTTCGTGCCTCTTTATCCCTTCCTCTTTCACATCTCTCCCTTATCCCTCTTAGCTCTCTCTTTCCCCTCTTTCCCAAATTTTGGTATCACACACTCTCTCGTCATTTTCGTCCCTGTCTCTTTTTCTGTATTCTTTCCCTTCCCCCCTCCTCCATCTCTGTTTCAGTTTCTCTCCCTCTCCCCCTCTCTTTCTCTCCCTACCTCATTCTCTCTCTCTCTCTCTCTCCCTCTCTCTCTCAGAGGCTATGCAGGGAGCTGTCTCCTCAGTCCGTCTGAGCCATGAGCAGAGCATCATCGCAGTGATTCCCTGCAAACAGGCTCTGATGGGCGGCCTGGCTGGCTGCACCCAGCAGCCCGACCACACCATCAATCAGAAACACTCAACGCTTCCCCCTCTCCTCCCCCTCGCCCTCGCCTCATCCGCTTCCCTCACTCCCCCGCCATACCAGGCAGTCGCCGCACATCCAGCCGGCCCATTAGACGAGCGCCCACTGTCATATCGCAGTGTTCAGCTGCGCCCTCCTCTGCCAGGGGTGATGTATGATGTGTGTGTGTGTATGTGTGATGTATGATGTGTGTGTGTGGTCGGGGGTGGCAGGGGCTCAGCACTAGACGTCACCTGCAGGCCTGACCCAAGACGCCGATGAGCTCCGAGATCCAATTTGTTTGTGCTGAAATGACTTCAATCCCTTTGCCACAGAACATTAGGGCCACAAATTAATATCCCCCGGGCTGAGAAGCTCTTCGCAGGTCTGTCTGGAGATGGGAGACAGTGAAGATGCCTTGGTAATGGCAGATTCATGAAGGGAGAGGTTTTCTTCTTCTTTCTGTGCCTGTGGAGACGTTTCACTGCATTACCTTGTCCTATCCTCTCTCCACTCTCTCCCGCTCTCCTCCCCTCAGAGCCCCGCTCCTCCCTCCCTCTCTCCCACTCTCCTTCCTTCAGAGTCCCGCTCCTCCCTCCCTCCCTCCCTCTCTACCGCTTCCTCCCTTTAGAGCCCTGCACCTCCCTCCCCCCTCCCTTCAGAGCCCCACTCCTCCCTCCCTCCCTCCTCCCTTCAGAGCCCCACTCCTCTCTCCCTCCCTCCTTTCTTCAGACCTGCACTCCTCTCTCTCCCAAATGAGCCAGACAGTGGGATCTCCCAGACTAAAAAGGCAGCATCTACTGTCGCTCTCACCTGATGGATCGACGCACAGGGACAATGAGGCAGAATGTAAATGAGGAGAGCGAGAGCAGGATGAAGTCGGAGAAGTCGTTTATTTCCAGCGCTGGCGGTGGCCAGAGTCACCTGTCTCAGTGATGAGGAACTGACATGTTTGTTGTTGACATAAGTGAGACGCTGCCTTTACATGCTACAGAGAGCAACGCTCAACTTAACGTGAATATTGCTTCCGTCTGTTTAATGTTGCAGTTATCATGCAACTAACCGCAGTGGAATGGAGATATGTGTTGGTGTTGCAGAAACTAAACGACAAACACACAGGACATTATGTTGGCTTGCACAGGATTATTTTGTTGTGGCAGTGACAACGTGTCAACTTCAGTCACTTGGAAAGCTCATTTAAAAAAAAAAAGTACTTTCACTGTCATCTTTTGTGAATCGCTGGGTGTGCAGATGATTGTGATGAGGCAGAGCATTCAAATCACTGCCTCCACATAGCACCTGCACATTTTCAAAATTAACACTGATTCGCTCCAATCTACCTGAATTTCCAAGAAGCTAAACTCAAGCTGTGCCGAGAGGTAATTGTCATCTTGCTTGTCTCATTAGATGACAGGAATCTAGTGTCATTGAACATTTCGCATGTTGCCATAGCCAGCATCCAGTCTTCAAGGAGGCCTTGTATGCAAATCCAAGCACTTTCTAGCGTTTGCCATGATTTCCTTGAAAGCAAACCTTGTGTTTCATGATGACTGTTTCAGCATTCAGTGGGCTTTTACAGTGAGGATGAGAGGGAATCAGAGGCAAAGTGCCTCAAACGCAGCTTTCTGTCATTGCACAAACAAACCTAAAACAGAGAAGAAAAACAAAGGCCTGAAATGAATCTATCAGCTTGGAACATCCTGTCCCTTGGTACCACATGCAAACGAAACCAAATTGGTTTTCAACATGTTTGATTACGAGGATTTGTGTCTCCCGTTGTTTAAAATGTGCGGAATAAGTAGTCATTGAAGATTAAGGCAGACAGAATTGACGCCGTCGTCCTGTTTTCCCAACATATCTCTCTTTCCCAGCTCTCTTTAACCCACACTTCTGACCAAACTTTGATTCAGAGGCAAACCTTCAAAGCTACTGCTTTGAAGCATTCACTTCTCCCCCCAACCTCACTTCCAGTTCATTGTTTTCATGTGTGTAAGCATCCCTTTGCTCTTTGCAAATTAGCTTAATCTTAATACGCTTCATTCGGAAGCCATGAAACGAGTTGATTGTATCTTTTCCTTTCCCACTATTGTTGTCAACACTGGCTTTGTGTCCTTTTTCGTTTCACTCTCAGAAAAATAGGCTCCTGTCTTTCTTTCTTACGAGCAATTCTCTTTTCTTTTGTCTCTTTAATCGGGTGCTATAATAATCTACAGTGTTCTCCCTAGAAAAGAAACGTCCATAGATATCGATTGGTTCTTATACTCAATTATGCATTTCTTAAACAGCCTGGAGACATTGGGCCACTGTCTCAGAGCCATTTGTCTTGGGAAGTGTGCCACTTGAAACAAAGGGTCATTGTACTGTGGTGGTACGCTGCTGTGGATTGTAGAAGCGCCAGAGCCCACAAAAGATTAGCAACTCAGCAATGTGCACTTAGATACATGTTGAAACCATCATGTCATGTCATTCATCAATCGATGAACTCTGTTAGGATTACGTGGAAAAATGTAGGAAATGTTTTTTGTAACAGATTTTTACCTTTTTTACTTTTAATTTCCCTTTTTAATGTATTTTCAGAGTGCAGAACAGTCTGGACGAAACCTTCCAAAGATGAACCAGCTGCTTATCATCCATATTCATCACAACCCATCTAAATATTCATCTGACAAGCTTCCCCAAGTCTCCAGTTGCTTCATTCTGTGAGGCCTCCTTAGAAAACAGGAAGTGAAAGAAACCAGAACGCGAGGAGGACAGAGACAAAGGAGGAGGACAAATCACAGTCAGAGTCAGAGACACCAGAGTCAGAGACACCAGAGTCAGAGACACCGGAGTCAGAGACACCAGAGTCAGAGACACTGAAGTCGGAGATCTTCAGTTCTTATGGAAGGGTGTAAGCAAGGTTGGAAGACTTCCCTTCAACACACGTGTGCAGGATGTTATGAAGATATTACAAAGAATACAAATATGCTTTTATAAAGACAGTTAATAGATCTGATGTTATTCTGAAGACGGCTTATAGATGTTATTTTATGAAGTTGTAACAGCACATGATATTGCTCAGAGTACCTTCCCTATCGCTTGCCATCTCTCAGCCAAAGGTTTCTAACTGACCACATTAACTCAAAACTCTCTTATCCTCTACAATACCCAATATATCACGAACCTAAACCATCCCTTTACACAGCAACTACAACTTACATGTCAGTTGTAATGTACTCTTGCCAGTTCTAAGGTGATCATCCACGGCCTCCCCCCACACTCTGGGGTGTGTTTTCCTGGTTCTCCCTGCTGTGTCCTCCCTGTGGTCTCCTAATAACCTCATCTCTCTGATCCACCAGCTGCTTCTGTGTGGGGCTGCCTGGGGCTGCAGCCAGGCCCTGGCCAGCATCCTGTCTAACCCACGGCAGGCTCCACACCCACCACCCTCGCAGCCTGTCAGAACCTTGCCATCACAACAGCTAAGGGACACGCTCTGCATCCTAACATCCTCCCCATGACCTCCCAGGGGCACAGTACAACCACGTAATAATCGGCTGAACACCCCGCTAAGCCTGGCAATGTCTATCAGGGTGTCATAATGAGGAACTGACCAGTAAATGAACCAGACAGCAGCCCGGTGATTATAGGTTATGAATCTCTGGTAATTAATTAAATTGTTCATTACCGTAATGGAATAATGGCAGAGGAATGGTTAGACTGCTGGCTAGAACAAAGCCACCTATTTTAATTAGAGATTCTTCTTTTTCACCGGCTATTACTAAAGATAATGCGTTCTCGTCTGCCAAGCATTTGACTTTAACTCCACACCACTGGAAACATCTTTCTGAACATAATGATCTGATTAACAACAAAAAAGGCCCTGGAGGTACTTTCCCACATACTGTGAGAAACCAAAACAAACATCAAACCCATCTAACCCATCTCTGAAGAGACGGCACAGATCCATCAAAGGTGATATCCTGTCAAACTGCCAGTCTTAATGGCTGTACCGCAGCGCTGCACGGCTGGCTGTCTACCGGGTTTTGAGCGGCAGGAAGACTTGATGGACAGATGGCTAATGGGAGTCTGTGTATCTTTGATAACAGGGGCAGCTAATGAAAAGCATGTCAGTTTTTACACTATTAGCCTAAAGTACGAGGCTAGTCAAGGTAATCGCGAAATGAATGCATTGAAATGCCAGTTGAATGACAGGCTGGCTGATTCTCATTCATGTGGGAGCAAAAAAAAACGAATCGTATTTTACACATCTATAAAGTATACAGTGTCATTTTCAAAAGCCGCAATCTACTTACGAAAGAATGCACGCAGGTTTGTCTACGGAATAATACATACACGTGGTCACTGAATGAGAGCTAGCAGAAGTGAAATGCTGTAGAGATTAAACAGGTCCAGCAAAAAGGTAAATGGGAATTCACACACACACTATCATACACACCCCCTGCGACTTGCTGACCCCAGTCCAGGGTGTACCCCGCCTATGGCCCAAAGTTACTGGGTTAGGCTCCTGTCACCCGTGACCCCAAATGGGAACAAAAGGAACTGCAATCCCTCCCAGGGATCGGCAGTAGAAAATGTATGTATGTATGTATCATAAACACACATGCAAAGACGGAAATCTAGACTTTCGTCAGGCTTTGAGCTGGGTTAGTAGGAGCACCTAGACCAGCTGGAGAAGTTTTGAGACGTGCGTGTTTCCCATCTCTGTTCCTCTCTTGCTTCTCATGAAAAATGCATGCAGTTTCCTGTGTGTATCTTGGTGAAGGCCTGCACTTACAATTCCACAGACAGTCTCTGACATTTTAGCTCCAGATTGAGGTAAAACTGACACAATCAAGTCGTAGGAGGACGTAGAGTGGCTGTAACTGTTGTTTGGCATCAATGGGCTCTCAGCTAGCTATGTAGCCTACTGTGTGTTGGTTTTGAATAATAGTGTCTGATTAGGTCAAAACCACAATTAAGTCCAGCAACACAACATTTTCAGTTGTGTTTTCTAGCACAGAATGATATACATATGATATGCAGAATTGACACATTCATACCCCATTAGCCAATGCAGATTTCGTGGTCTATAGCTAACACTTTAGACAGTACTTTACTCACAACTGAATTACGTACATAAAGCATGTAGGAAATACGTGTTCTATGCATCTAACCACTTCCACAAAATGTTATATATTGGTAATATTTACCAGCAGCAAAATGAGTAATTAAACAATTAAGTTCCCCAGTCCTTGGAGTGAGAAAATGGTGTCACTTTACAGCTGGTGAGACTGTGATTGACATGCAGTCAGAGGTGAATATGATAATACAAATGTACTCGTCAACTTCTGACACAAAATCAGACCGTCAGAAGCATCTCAGTAAATTCAATTAAAGTACCTGTCTCAAGGGTGGTCCATGCATTATACAAGGATGGAGAACAGAAAGGAAGATTGAAAGAAGATTGTGTGTGTGTGGTACTTTGTGTTTATTTAGAGACTGTTCTTGTATTGATTGGAACATATTGTTTCATATTGGGTGGCAAGATTCATATCTGACAGATCTGCATAATCTGTCAATTGATGCACTAAACAACAAACAAATCAATTGCAATTTCTTGCGCATTGGCCATTTTGGATGTCTGGTTTCAGAAAATAACTGGGGCTGTGTGAGTACTGAAGATTCGTCTTTAGTTTACAGACAGAGCCTGATGAATTCAGATGCTAGTCTATTTGGCCTGTCAGAGCAGGACTTTAATTCATCCATGTTGTTTTGTTCCGTATGAAAACAGGGCCTTTCGGTATTCATGCACCGCACTGCTCCAGCTATGTCGTAATTAATCATCAAAATGATTTTGAGGGATGAAATTTAAACAACACCGTTTCTGACAACATAATTCCGCACAGCTAGCGCAGCATGATTTAGCACCTTTGAAAGCGAGATGTGAATACAAAGATCAGGGTTGCAATGTTAGTTCTGCGATGGTTGTTAGGCGCAACGCGTCTTTAAAGCCGAGCTGCCCGGTCAGAAAAGTATCCTGAAGTACCCTGACACGACTCATTACGGCCTGCTACCATGCCTGCATAGACAGTTGAGTTTCTGCTTAGCCAGGTGGTTTGATGTGACTGCTTAATGGGTACTCCGCACTGCGAAAAAAGCAATCACCGACGAACGAAAACCCTCCTAGCTACTAACATTACATGAAAGCGCTTCACATGAAAGCTCTTCACGTGCGTCCACGCGATGAATTCACACGTCCATGGGAGTTTTCAGTTGCATGAATGTGTGTGAACGTTTCACATGTGGATGTGTTTCATATGTGTTTGTTTGAATTATTTCCTTAACAGCCCCTCTAAGGCAATAGATCAACAGCACATGTTTGCATCTCAAAAAAACATCCAAACAACGGGCACTGTGGGATGCGCTCGCTACCCAGCTCCACTTCTGCAGAGTGGTAAGGTTATTCTCCTTGATCTCTCTGACCTGCTACCCTGAGGCAAACGTTGCAGGCGTGTCCTGGTCAGAACCAGCAGGTGTCTTAACAGTTTTTTTCATCCAGGCCCAGAGATTGACGTCAAAACTCCTCATGCTATCCCGTCCGCCTCTGCGGTCCCTCGGCTTTGAGGTTTGCAGCCACGCATCACATATCCCTCGTTACGTGTTCTCGCAATTAGTCGATCGGTAGCCTTGTCCTTGCCTGACGAAAGGGTCGGCCATACGACGAGCCATGTCAAACATGCCATTTAGAAGTCTAGCAACGTGAGAAATTGGCTGGGCTTAGACGCGCATGTATTTGTGATAAAGACAGAGGGAAGGCATAGACGGCGAATAGGTCCTGCTAGCATGCAGTGGAACAGAGGTGTAGAAGAGATTGTCTCCCCTGCGGGTGGGAGTCGATCTGTCTGGTCTGGCTGAATCACGACATGGCTTCTCTCTTTCTTAGCTTCGTCTCATTCTTCAGCTGAGTGAATCAAGACGTCGTCTCTCTTTCTCCCAGCTTTCTCTCCTTCTTCATCTTTTGTCTCGGGGAGATTTTATCCTGGTGTTTTGTTTTTGTCCAAACACCGCCAGGACTTAGGAGGAATTCACTTCATTTCTAAAAAAATCTTCCCCCCGTGCAAGCTGTTCTGCCTATCCCTTCCTTCCTCTGGGCCAATCCATTTGATGTCAATATTTGTATTTTGTTACATAGTACTCCTCTTCTGTTTGTAGCATGGTTTGTAGTTTAGTAAAATGCTAGAAAGCCCATTATTTGACTGCTAAGCAAAGTTTTTCTCCACAACTCGAGAAAAAGTCTCGACGTCTTCTTGTTTCGCCGTCTCGATGTCTGTGGCCACACTTTTCCCCCCTTCAGATAGACAGAATTAGGGATGCGGGCCTGGGTGGTGACAAAAAAAGAAGACACATTCTGCATTGTACTAGAGCAATGTCCGAGTGGGAGGGAGTTTCTGGACTCAAACGACCACACTGGCTGAAAAGTAAGAGTTTTAAGACTGCATGATATGATGGTGTTTCGTCTGAAAACATGCTTGGTCTCGGAGTCTCTGCACGAACCGCCAGATTTGAACAGTGTGTGTTGATTTTGTAACAATTGTGTAAATAATTAATTACATTTTGCTTTGTGAATAGAACAACCCTATTTAATTCCTTCTCATACAGAATGAGTGCCAAAATCACATTTGGAACTTGAAGAAGGGACCATTGACTTCATTCACGATTCATGTTTTTGATCAAATTACTAATTAATTGCCAAATGAATTACCTTATTTGAACTGTACATTAATCATGGACTGTTAATTAAGCATTTGATAGTCTCCATTTTTGGATGGATATCCTTGACTTTGCATTCAAACTGCCTCATCATTGCTGGCTTTCTAGCGTACATCTTGAATTACAAACCCAATGAGAAATCCTAAGACAAATTGTGATCATAAAAAAAGTTCATTTTCCGGAAGAAACTACAAATGGCTGTCTAATGAGTAGAATCTGAAGCTCAGTTTACAAACTCTTGTCCCATAAAGGAAGCCTGTTTTAAACACCAGATTTATAATACTGTTACTCTCAGGCACAGTGTAATTTGATGAAAACTCAAGAAATAAATCTTTCAAAGTGGATTGTTTCAGTTCCTACACACTGAATCGATGGCAAAGAAAAATAAAGAAATAAATTGAAACAATACTTTTTCTTGAGAATGAGTTTAATGGGGAAAAAACGGGTGCAGAGAAATGGTTAATCAATGTTAGTTTTTTGGGGGGGGCAGGGGGGGCAGATGGGGAATGACTTAGCTTAGCTTGATCTGAAGTCACAAGGACATTCAGTCCTCAGTGTCTCCAGACAAAAGACAGTGGTACGTCCTTCACATGGTGACCAAACAGCAGGCATTTCAAAGTTATTTCCGGCTCTGTCATTGGAAATGACAGGAATGTGCAGGCTGAGATGGGAGAGAGCCTCCAGTATTAAGAGCCTAGTGGATGAGGAGAACTTTGGGTCTGAGTGCTAAATTTAGTCAAGGAAATGTCAGCTCAGATGAAGGGCTTGCTGCTTCACTCTGCCAGGGATTGACAGGATGGCAGTACGGCAACGGGAAAGAGAAGGTGAAGAAATTGCTTTCCACCGCGAAAGGAAGCGTGCACGCATGCTCAAACACACACACACTCAAATACACACACATGCTCATACACACACGCACACACACGCTCAAACACACGCATGCACACGCACACAAATGCAGACATATTCACAAACACACTTCCACATATGTGCACATGCACACACATGCATATAACCATAGGCACACACCAATGCACACACAGGCACAAATACCCTCACACGCACCCACATGCACATAAACACCCCTGCACGCGCACACACATACACACACATTTGCAGGGGTGTCATGAACTAGACTCACAGTTACCTTCTCCCTCCCAGGAGTAGTCGTTGTGTCAGAGGCTGACCCAGATAAACACCTGTGTGGACCCAAGCATCCAGGCAGCCCAGATCTCTGGGTCCAGCTCATCAACCCTAGATGGACCAGAGGGACTGGACGGATTCTGGCTGCCTAAGCAGGATCAGGGCAAACGGATGTCCTCTCTCTGTGTCACGGCTATAAGGAGGTGATAATAGACAGTAGGGGAGGCCTCATCTTGGATGTATGCGAGCATGTGTGTTCTGTTCAATAAATCACCTTCCTACACCCACCCTGTACTATTCCCACACTGCCTCAGCACTGCACAAGATCCCGCAGATTTGACTAAGCTCACAAATCATTTTTAATGAATCCCTGAGCAACTTTCCTCAAAACCGCCTAACTCCCCCCCCCCCACACACACACACACACACATACACACATACACACATACACACCCACATGGCTCCTCCTCTTCATCATCTGACAGCGTGGAATTGAAGGAGGGGGGAGTGGTGTGCGAAGCTCCTGTCTGTGCTTTGTGTGGCTAAGTGGCTTCCCTCGCGCCAACGCCATCAGATAAGGAGAGAGGCGGTGAGGCGGGCGGGGGAATGAATTGAATGTTTGTTTTTGTCTGACTTCATCGCTGTGTTTCAGATGAGCAAACTACGGAGGCAAAGAAAACGCTGGTGGGGCGGCATTTGATTGGCCATCACCAGACAGACACCCTCATCTCTTAGGGACGCCAGGATTGGCTGTGTTTACATCGCCGGGATTCGTATTCAAGGGTACACAACGGCAGGGAAAAAATCTAATTTTCCGACATTACCTTCCCTGAGAGATAAAGGAGCGTAAAACCTCCAAAATGTTTCCTCTAAGTATTCATCATGTAGATGTGGAACTAATAAAAATGCAAACCAACCATGAAAGTAGTTGAGAGCTGGAGGAAAGGGGGGACTGCGGTGGCTGTGTGAGGGGGGGGGGAGCAGTGATGGATGGGGACCCTGTTGGAGTCATTGGGAAGTCCCGAAGCAGGAGCTGGACACTGCACAGAGTTTTCTGCTCATTATTAATTCCCTTAGCAGCTTAGTGGAGATACACTCCATGCTATTCATCTCCAGAAAGCTCCCTCAAAGACCCACACAGATGTGAAAAACACACGCACACACACGTTCGCTTGAATGTGGGTGAGAAAAGCCCTCGCCACCTATTCATCTTAAGGAGCGCAGGGAGGAAGCCAAAGTCAGTCGTTTATAAAGGAAAGTGTTGAGAGCAGCTTCTCTGTGTCCTGTGGGAGATTAAACACATACCTACCTTCCACACCTCCAGCTGCTCGTTTCTAATGGCCCTGAATAGGATTGTTGTTAATGAGCGGCCACCAGGCCACTGATAGACGACACCCAGAAGGACACTATGTCAGCCTGCGCTGAGGCTATTTCAGCATCACTCAGGGCACGAAAGTTTGGCTCGTAATCGCGTTACTCGCGTTACTCCCGAGCTACCTTTTATCATCCAGCGACCGTGGACGCCACTGAACGTCAGATGAGATTGTTCTCACGCGGATGGAAACGTCTCTAATCACCGCAAGGCTGCTATCGTAAACAGAAAAGAGACGCTGCCTCGCTGGCTTTTTTCCGTCCTGTTTTCCCTCCCACTCAGTCTCTCACTGTCTGCCTGTCTCCTCCTCTGTCTCTCTCGGCCTGTCCTGTCTTCATCGCCCGCTCCTCGGTAGTGAATGAGTGACCGTCCCCTCACAGCAACTACGGTAGCGGCTTCTCCAGCCTGACCGGATCTGTCTGGATGTGCACCGTTTTTTTTTTTCTTTATTCCTGCCTGAGAGGGCCGTGTAATGTGCTAATGGACTCTGCTGCAACGCTTTGACCCCTCACTAAAGCACACAGCGCGCCAGGGTCTTTTTATAGAGAGAGAGAGAGAGGGAGAGAGAAGAGAGGGAGGGAGGGAGGGAGGGAGGGAGAGAGGGAGAGGATGAGAAGGTGGGAGACAGACAGAGAGGGGAAGAGAGGTAGAAAGAATGAAGGCTTGCCACTGCATTGTCACGTGTTAGCATCACCAGGGCTCAGGCAACTGCTGTTGAATCTTTAACAGCGCGTACAAGTAAAGTACCTGTCACAGGTTTGAATGCGAGGGCATTTTGATGTGGCCAGGAAGATAGAAGACAGAGTAAGAATGATGCGTAACCTTCCGGACAAGTCCACAGTGCAGGTGGTCATTGCACACCATGAGTGCAGCAGGTCACTTGAAGTTGACTCAGTATCGGTTTAGCAACTTCGACAGATGGTGTTTTTCTCCTGTAGCAGCTTGAATCTCTTATTTCCATCTACAGGCATATATACATGTTATGTTTATTCAATAGCTCCATGCATTCATCTTTTGAGAACATCAGAATTGACTTTTGGACAAAGGTACCGTCTCAATACTTTCCCTTCAAAGCGTATAGATCTTATAGCTCCAGGACAGGATACAGCTCTGCTTCTGGCCTTTCCACTCAATATCAGACCAAGACTTTTCATCTGCTTTTAAAGGGCTGCTGAAAAGAGAACGCCTGCGTCTCCTTTTAACAACCTCCTCCCCTACATCACCAGCTCTTCTAAAGAGCCCAGGGAAATCTTTACCGTCGTACACTTAACTCTGTCAGAGCTGGATCTGTACCTGTTCACCTTGAAAACAGAGGTCTTGCTCGCTGCTTCGGTCTGAACACTGCCGGTAAAACACCGCTTTTTATAGGTCACGGACTTGTGTTACCGTCCCTCTGCACAGCAAGTCAAGTAGGGGTTCCTGTTGAGGAAAGCGTCAGCACCTTTCTGGACTTTCCTCTGCAGGCCTTTTGTCGAAGCGTTGCCACATTCAGTGCATGTTGCTGACAACAGTGGAGGCTGCCGTGGGCAGAGAGGTTTTTGAAAAGTGCAAATCAGAAACGCTTCGCTGTTCCGCACAAGGGGGTTCGTCATTTCTGATGTCTGACCATAAATTACCTTTCTGTTCAGATCCATGTCGAAAGAAGAGACTGACACAGCCATGTTGAATGTCTAACTAAGTGGGGCTGCGGAACATTTCGAGCAGGTGACAACAAACCATCAAACTGTGTCCAAAGACCATGTGACTGTGTCAATGTTGCCGCGACACTGTCTTCAATAAGAATTCATTAAAAGTCAGGTTTGGACATTATTCCACAAGTAAAGAATCAAAGCAAAGCCTCTGGAGCCTCTCCTGTTTGGTTCAGACGTTTTCTTGATCTTTTAAATTACCTTGGTGTTTTGAAGTGCGCCAGCACCCAGAGAAGACCGTTAATGACTTCCTGGTGTCATGTCACCTGACCCCCTGGGAAGAGAAGATGGCTGACACACCAGAAGAGAAAAGAAAGGATGACACATCGGGGGTTAAAGTGAAAACTACTGAGTTGTCTCTCTCTGTTTCTCTTTCTCTGTGTCTCTCTCTGTCTCTCTCTCTGTGTCTGTGTCTCTCTCTCCTCTGTCTCTGTATCTCTCTCTCTTTGTCTCTCTGTCTCAGTCTTTCTCTCTCTCTTTGTCTCAGTCTCTCTGTCTCAGTCTCTCTGTGTCTGTCTCTCTGTCTCAGTCTCTCTCTCTGTCTCTCTCTCTGTCTCTCTCTCTGTCTTTGTCTCAGTCTCTCTGTCTCAGTCTCTCTCACACATACTTAGTCTCTCACTGGCTCCCTCTTTCTCTCACTCACTCTCTCTCTTCCTCTGTCTCCTGCCCCCTGCTCCTCCTCCCCACCTCCCTCCTCCCCCGCTCTTCCATCCTCTGCCTTTCTCAATCCCCGTCCCATCTTCGTTGCGGCGTGAGTCAGGTTTCTATATTTCAGGGTTTCTGCTTGCGCCCCATCAGGCTGGACTTGGCGAGATGATATTCAGTTCTGCCCCTGTCTGTTTGTTCCGTGTTCAAAGCCTCGCTGCTTTTCTGCCGGTCAAATGGTGAGAGCCAAATGAAGGACAGCCATTCATGTCTTATCTTTGATCCTTGCCATCTGCATTTCCCTGTCCTCTTCATCCAGAGGTGAGCCACAATGCACAACATGTATTTATTATCATTCCCCCCCTGCCAATGCACTCACTGTTGCCCCCTATAGCTTTCATGTTTTATATGCAGAATAGTGTGTTGCTTGTTTATATCCTGCTAATCTCATTGACATACGTGCTCATGCACAATGATCAAAGGATGTTGAAAACACATGTAGCCACTGAGGTATACTTATCACTGTGGTGATTACATTCACAGAGGTGGAATCGTACACTAAATAAGAGAGAGCTACCTTGTTAGAGGGTCTTTCTAATCCTGAGTCCTGGAGGAATCAATCGTGTTCTGGTTTTACACATCGATTTCACACTCCCATTGTAAATATAAATGAATATTCAACCATAGTGCTTTGTGGACGAAACAAAGATTTTTTAAATGGGCCAAATCTGTGTTTGAACCGATAATTATTCAACAAAACCTTTTTAATTCAGAAGAGGTTTGCTGCATTCCATTGCCACATGCTCAGATAGATCTGTTTCTCTCAATCTTTCAGTTTATCTCCCTCCCTCCCTCTCCCCTGATACCTTGAGAAGTTTTCTCAGTTGAAATAAATCAATATTAGGTCCTATTGACTAAAACAATCCTCCTCTCTCTCTTTCTCCCTCTCTTTCCGTCTCACTTTCTGTTTCACTCTTATATTCAACGCCTTTACCTTTCTTTCTCTCTGTACTTTTCTCTCTTCCCCCCCATTTCTGAACGGCCACCCTGGGTTCATGTGGGGATGAACTAGCTTTCAAGAAGAGAGAGGTATTTTCACCTGGACAGTTTAACCCTGAACTGAGACATTTGACTTCCTAAGGGATTCCTCAGGGAATCTGAAAAGTTGGACGGATTTCCCAGAATGCAACCTTTTTCTCTCTTCTCAGTTTGGCCTCTTTGCATCCATCCATCTTAACCCTGAAAAAAACCCAGTTCCTCTGTGAAACTAAATCGAATAGATTTTTTTCCAATTCCTTCACTGTTTTCAATACAAACAAACACTTTTCAGAGCTTAGTCTGTATTTTGGCACTTGACGGTGCTAAAGAATCGTGTGTGTTCGGTGATGGTGTATGTCTGGATAAAGTATGTACACGTTGAGGTATTGAAAGGAAGCTTTGGGGCGTGCGTGACGGGCTGTAATCTTGAAGCCCATCTGGCAGTTGACGCTGGGGTAAGTGGGTGTGACGACACGCAGCACAAGCGTGTCAGAGCGTCAATCTAGCAACATCCTCAACCAGCCACTCCAGTCACTCACCTAACCGTCTGTGCTTGTAATGAGATCATAATCTCAGCACTCCACACAAGCTCTCAGCATAGACACCAGCCTGGCCGGGAGACACAGAGAGAGAATGACACTGGATGGAGTCGGTGAGATGGATGAGTTCTGTGTTCTTAGTTTTCTGTTCCATACACCTCTGTGTGCTTTAGCAGGAAGTGACATCGTCTGCGTATGGTTCACTCGTGTTTTAATTCACTTTAGATTTTAATGAAGTGGCATTTAGATAACAATTTTGTGTGAATGAAAGAATTCAAAACTAATATACAGAACTCAGTTGGACTGATTAATTTCCTAAATTCCTAGTGAGAGAAACCAAGCTGAAAGACTGGAAACCTTCAACACTCCACAGAAGTGTTTCCTCTGTGGCTTGAATTCAAATTCCCCCGAAAAAATGTAATTCAAGCAAATAAAAATCTTTCAGTGGTACCTTGCTCTTTGGATTTCTTTCCTTAGTTTGATTTTACTGCTCCCCCAAAACCCTCCTCACACTGTTGACTTGATCATTCTCAACACGTACAGTGCATCTTCCTTCAGGTGACATTTCCAAGCGTCTCTCTTCTCCACACTTTTCACTTCATCTTTCTCCAGTTCACCTTCTCTCAATCTCATTTCAACGATCTCTCTCGTCTGCGCTCAAAACTCTTTGGCTTTGATGTCTTATTTACTTGTCTCACCGTCCTCTTGCTTTTCAAAAAGAAACTTACTTTTAACATACTCACTTCCAAAGAACTCGACAAGTCGGTCTATTGTGTCTTTTCCTGACAGAGTTGATCAGCGAGACACTTTGCACCCAGCAGCAGCACGATGCCTAGACAGGAAAGATAGTGCGACAGACAGGAAATTATGTCGTCATGCAGCCCCTGAGGCTGCAGTAATGGTAGTGACAGGCCGGTCCCTGGTGAGGCGACATGGTGACAGCTCCATCGCTTCTCAGAGAGGATGTAAATTAGCGAGCACGTCAGATGTCCGTAATGTGCAGGGCTCAGCCCTCTCCGGCACTCACCTCCACCTCTTAATGTGATCAGAGACTCTGATGAAGCATTCATTCCTCCAGCAACTCTGCCACCAGCCTTCTCCATCTCCCTCCTCCTCCTCCATCTCCCTCCTCCTCCTCCATCTCCCTCCTACTCCTCCATCTCCTTCTCCTCCTCCATCTCCCTCCTCCTCCATCTCCCTCCTCCTCCTCTCCTGAAGTTCTCCTTTATTTCACCCTGTCCGGGTGCTATGTGCATCTCTCCTCTTTGTCGCTCTTCCTTGCGTTGCAGCACCTCTCTCTCTGTCTCTCTCTCTCTCTGTCTCCCTCTGTCTTTCTGTCTCTCTCTCCTTGCATAAACCTCTCTCTCTCTGTCTCTCTCTTTCTCTCTCTCCCTGCAGCAACGACTCTCTCTGTGTCTCCTCTTGTTTACCTCTCTGTCTCTCTCAATCTCTCTTTGGCTCCCAAAGTCCTCATCGCTTCAGAGCTTTGGAATCTATTCCTCTGTCCGTATAGTTCACTGCTAACCAAAACCTGGTGGTACTTCAGTTACTATGCACCACAGAGTTTCTTCACTGTTGGATTTCATTGTGTTTGCCTGCGTTTGTTTCAGTGAGTGCTTTGCATCCAATTGAGTCTAATCTTATGTTTTAATGACGTGCTTGACCCCTGCAATAACCTTGAAATAAAATGGATCAAAGGTTACTTTTTGTGTTAAGAGGGTAAATATTACTTGATCTCACTTTGCTTGGATTTTACTTTGCAGCCAAGCACACATACAACATGAAGTGAGTGTGTGAATCTGAGTGTGTTTCTGTGTGTGTATCTGTGTGTGTGGGTGTGTCTGTGTGTGCGTGTGTGTGCATGTGTCTGTGTGTGCGTGTGCGTGTGAGGGGGGATTGATGAGTGAAGATGTGTGGGTTTTAATCGACTTTCTCCATTCTGGCTTCACAGTGGCCCAAAATAAGCAGCATTTGGCAGGCCTGCAGTAAGACATTTGGGCTGGCTCATCCTGTCCTGCTCTAATAAGCCAGCAAGTGGTTGTAATGGCCACCTGGTGAGGAAGGGAGGGCGGGGCAAACTGGCAACCCAGACGTGCTCTGGCTGTGCGTGTGTCGTTATGCCCCGCTGGCCCAGCAGAGCCACACGCCATACGGGCACCAGACACAGCCAAGGAGGGGGAGAGGAGGTGGGCCCGTGCTGGCTCAGCACGCCTCTCCAGAACATTCTACCCGCAGAGGAGAGAATAGCTGCACCTGCAGACGCTCAATGGTCTTTGTCAGCAGACCCAGCAGGCTACCGTCCTGCATGATCATGCTCAGTACGTGCACACGGGCCAGTTGAGATGACCAGCGCTCCCAGTTTCAAACCCTGGTGCTGCCTTTGGGTCACCGTGACCAGCCGCTGTGGAACAAAAGGTGAATCACAATGACCCGAAGGTAGCACCAGGGTTAGGACATGGCACTGATGATGGTGTGTTCCACCACCCTGACTGACCCCGGATGGAGAAAGAGGAGGAGGGACACGATGGGAATAGAGAGAGGGAATCAGCCTTTCAGCTCTCTGTCCTCAGGAGGAGAGGCAGTCGTGATTCTCTCAGGTCAGCCTCATCCCAGAGTACTCATTTAGCAGGTCCGGTAATACCCCTCATCACCTACCATATACTCACACACCATCTACTCTCCTGCCTGAAGAAGCAGACATTTACCTCTGTCTCTGATACGGCACGTCTGCGATGCTGATAGGCTGGTTCAGATCCCGTTCTGGATTGGCTGAAGGGCTGTTGTTTGCTGAGGTCATCACCGGCCTGTCTGATTGGCGAGCAACCCTGCTATTATGTGATGTGAGTACTCAGAGAACGGCCAAGGCTTTGCGCCACCATGAATACAGGCTCTCCACACACCTGGTCATTAAGCAGAGCTGATTGTGGTGTGAGTCATCCAGGATGGAAAAAGAAGAGGTAGCGGAGAATGACGCTGTGATGGAAGGATGGATCTGAGATGAAGAAGCGAGGCTGGAGGAGTGATGCCTGAGGTCGGAGGCATTTGTGAAAGGGTGCGTGTGTATGTGGGTGGGTGTGTGTGGGTGCACGTCCAGGTGAATGTGTGCGGGGATGGTGTGCATGCGTGCATGTGTGTGTAAGTGTGCGTCTAAATGGCTTTTTGATCTGAATCAAAGCCGGACGTCATAGAGAGAGAGGCTAGTGTAGTTTGCGCTGTCCTCATTCTTCCGCATCTTCGGATGTATAGGATGAAACCGCAGTCGCGGAGTCTTTGAGGTTGTGTTCTTTAAGCTCCTCGTTGAGCGAGCGGAGAGCGAGGGGGCTCTTCAACACAACCTTTCTTCCTCTCTCTCTCTGTCAGCTGCCCTCTGACCCCCTCCGCTCCCGCGCTCTGTTATTCTCACTCTCAAACACACGCTCTGTTCCTCTCACACATTTAGAACCCACTTTGGCTGCCTTTTGAGATATTATTAGCGTGGTCCTAGCAGGTTTCCATGGTGACCACACTCTCTCCAAACATTGCTCTGTGTTTTTTTATCAGATGAGAGCTTGCAAGGGAGGGAGGCATGGAGGGAGAGAGAGAGGGAGAGAGAGCGGGAGAGAGAGAGAATGAGAGATTGGACAAAGAGAGAGAGGGAGACAGGGAAAGAGGGTAGAGAGCCACACAAAGAAAGAAATAGATCATGAAGGCAATGCTTCTGTTTCAGGTCGCAGAGGTCAGAAAAGGTGTTGCAGAAGATCTCTCCTTCTATCGAGTTCAGCATCTTTGTCCATCCCCATGAAGTGGGTCTGAGTGCATTCTCACACACCCTGAAGCCACTTCAACCCAGGAAGGGAAGGAAAGAGGAAGGAAGAAGGAACTAGGGAAGGAAGGAAGGAAGTAAAGAAAGAAAGAAAGAAAGACAGAAGGAAGGAAGAAAAAACAACCCCTGGAAACAAGATGGGAAGACATCTTATAGGAAATTTGAATTCCTTGCATTGTTGACATAGCAAAAGGCTGAATGACAACCAACTGAATAGTTCCCAGAATAGATCCCTTTGGGTTTCCTCTGGGTCATTCCATCACTCCCCACAACAAAAGAACAATGCTGTCGTGAAAGGAACAAAAGCCTCAAAACAAACAAGAACTGCGAAGCGGCCAATGGACTTTGCTACTCAAACTTGTCATTCAAGGCAATTCACACTTGGTGCACAACTTCCGTATCACCCGAGCACAGGAACAATATTTAATAACGTTGCAATCGCAGTAATCCAATTACTAAGCCAGTCCAATATGAATGTAAGCCTTCGCATGCAGTCGTCGCCGCGGAACACTGTCCATGTTAAAATAAGGTTTTTGTTTCCTAGCAACAGATGGCGCAGCCCCTCGCTTCTCATTCTTTGTTCATGTTGCTCTTGATGAGAGACGATGGAGAGACTGGCAGAGAGCACCGCTCCAGAGAGAGCACAGCACTGCTCTAGAGAGACCACAGCACCGCTCTAGAGAGAGCACAGCATTGCTCTAGAGAGCACAGCACCGCTCAAGAGAGAGCACAGCACCACTCCAGAGAGAGCACAGCACTGCTCCAGAGAAGACAGCACCGCTCCAGAGAGAGCACAGGACTGCTCCAGAGAGAGCACCGCTCCAGAGAGAGCACAGCACCGCTCCAGAGAGCACAGGACTGCTCCAGAGAGAGCACCACTCCAGAGAGAGCACAGCACCGCTCAAGAGAGAGCACAGCACCCCTCCAGAGAGAGCACAGCACCGCTCCAGAGAGCACAGGACTGCTCCAGAGAGAGCACCACTCCAGAGAGAGCACAGCACCGCTCCAGAGAGAGCACCGTTCCAGAGAGAACACTGGCCTCAGCATGCGCAATCACTCAGACAAACTCTAAATAACGAGCATCAACTGTATTCAATGTTCTGTTCTGAGAAACAAGCCTGGGCCTCGGTCCAGGCCCGGCCTGTTGAAAAGGCTGAGGCGGCCCTCCCCTGCGATCCGGCAGTAAATCGATGTCCCGGGATGGGAGCAAAACCTGCTCCTTGGGGGAGAGCAGGAAGGAGAGGAAGATGGATCAGGAAGATGAACACATGGAGGGGCTTAACTGTTCTGACATACCAGTCTGAGCATCGCTGCTCATCGATCTTTTTGTCTGTGGGATATCGTGGGTCTCCAGGACACATGGGCAGAGAGGGCGGGGTCTATCTGGGGCAGATTAGTGAGGAAAGGGCTAAGTTTATCCCTCCAGCACAGCAACCACTTAAGAGCTTGTTTATAGCAACAAGATTGCCACTACATTTAGACTGACAGTCAACAAATAAGTTAAACGCCTCGATTGATATTAAATGGATGAAAAGTATTTTCACACTTTGCAGTTTTCCGTTTTGCACCTTGATTTAACTACAGAATACTCAGGGTTTGGATCATTTCTATATTATTTTATTTTGTTTCCTTATACAGAGATTTACATCTAAGGTGACCTTTGCTTTGCTGAACCGTCCAGATATAAAGAACCGGTCTCTCCTGACACCAGTAAGTGGCTCCACTTCCTGGTTTCCATGGCAACCTCCGCTCCAGCGTCGGGCGATTTTGGATAAGAGTCTCTCTGTCACAGCGACTACCATCTGTTTCTACAAGACAACACTTTGTCTTCTGTGTTTTTATACACACACACATACACATAAACTCACACTTGCCCACACACGCCATAAACATTACATGCGTTACAAGTAGAAGAAGATGCGTTGGCAGTTTGGTGAATCCCTTTCTCTTGTTGTTCTAAGTGATGCTTGTGCTCGAGCTGTGAAATTGCACCCACATAAGAAAGCACACACTCCCTGTTCCGTGTCCGTGTAAACTGGGAGCTAATTTGATGCAGTCAGAAGCGAACCCTTTTCTCCATCATTACATGTACAGGCTGTCCTGTCTGGCACTGAATCCACAGGCTCTCTCTCTCCCTCTCTCTGTTTCCCTATATCTCTATCTCTCCCTCTCCCTCTCTCCTCTCTGTCTCTCTATCTCTCTCTCTCTGTTTCACTATCTTCTTCTTTCTCTCTCTCTCTCCCTCTCTCTGTTTCCCTATCTCTCTCTTTCTCTCTCTATTTCTCAAAATCCACATACAAACTCAGGCTGTTCAAGGCAACGGTGTTTGTCAAGCAAATTGCCGTGGGTTCGTGCCATGTTCTGACTGGGAGGATGCCTGAGCATCCTGAGGCTCCACGGAGGCTTGCACAACTCTGAGGTGGAGCTGGATCCATCATGCGATCAGCGGGTCTCTGAGCCACTGCTGCTCCGCCTTCAAGCTCCATGCACACGGAGGCAAGGAGGCTGTCGGTTGGTTGTTTCACGGGAAACACGGGAATGGACATGGTTCTGTGACAGGGCATCGGACCGATTTATTATGATAATAATACTAATTACTATTATAGGAAGCCTTGTTTACTGAGCACATGATGATGCCAGACAAGATGTTGGATGCAGCAATACACACAACAGGGCCACACATCCAGTATAAAAGTTTGAACAGGACTCAACTTCATGTGAAGGAGCCAGACAGACACACACACACAGACACACACACAGGCCTTCTGAAAGCTCTTGTCTCCACCTCAGACACGCTCCCAGGAGCAGGGACTTCTGGCTGCATCCGAAGGATGGGATTCCTTTTCCAAATGTAACATCGGAGACCAGAACAAAACAGTGCGACTCAAACTTCACATAGCTGATCACCAACAGAAACTCCAGACAGAATCTGTGCTCAAGTCTGATCTGAGGCGGAAGAGATAACCACGGTCGTTCTGCCAGACTCCCTTCCTCCTCTTTGGCAAGGAGATAAAACAGAACCACTCCACACAAAAAAAGGAAAAAGAAAAGAAAAGGGAGATTTAGGATAGGTCCTCTCCCGTGTGAGTAATTGCCTGCGTTTAGAACAGAGGGAGGATGTCTCCCCGTCCCCGATTCATCAGGCCTGCTAAGACTATTGGGGAGAAATCCCCAATCCACTGGGCCATTATTTAGCCTAAGTCTCTCTTGTCAGCTCTGCCACCTCATTCTGTCCCTCCCTGAAGGCTCCCGAGGGGTTTAGACCAACCAGACACCAAGAAGAAGCCCTCCTCCCTTCTCCACGGCTGTGACCTCAGTGTCTGCTTTTTATTAATGGCCCATTTGGCCAGGAGGGCTATTTCTCATCTGTGGGAAAAACTTTGTGTTGAATCAGAAGAAGAGGAGGACAGCAGCGGTGTTGTCCACATCTCTCCAGTGACCCTGAAGGAGTTTAGGAGCTCGAACTGGGACTGTCTGGATACAAAGAGTATCTTTCGCACCACCTCACTGCCTCCCTGCCTCCCTCTCTTTCTGTCTCATCATCAAACAAGAAGTTTTTTAAGGGGTGGAGACAGAGACAATGACTTCTGACACCGAGAGAGAGACTAACTTTTCCGACAACATGCTCATTTGAACGTACCGAATATCCTGTCTGTCATTCGCATGTCCCCTGGCTCATGGGGCCTCTCCTCACAAGAGAGTATCTCCTCAAGCTCTAGCTCACTCCCCTCCCTCACGCTCCGTCCCCCCTCATCCGCTGCCTCTCTCTGCTCTCTCCACCCTGCACCTCTTCTCCACCTCCCTCACCCTCCTCTCTTCATCTCCCTCACCCCTCCTCTCCTCGCTCCTCCGCTCCTCTCCATCACCCTACCTCTGCTCAACTCCCTCTCCCGCGCGCCTCCCTCTCCTCCGCTCCCTCTCCCTTTCTCGCATCACCACCAGACGCTCCGTCACTCAGACAAGCAATTAAAAGGTGATCATCCGGCGTGCGCATGTGTGTACAGTCAATATAGACAATGTGAGGGACAGATCAATCATCTTGTCTTGCTCCGCTGGAGGTTCCAGCGCGGTGCTGCTGGTGGGAGGAGCTGGGAGGTGCTGGGAGGTGCTGGAAGGTCGGTAGCACAAATGCCACTGGAGACCCAAGACATGTGCACTGTGTTGCGTCTCCAAATCGAAATGAACATCAAGGTTCCTAATCGACTGAGACATCACTGGTGGCTCTCTCAGGCGGCACAGGTTGCAGAGGTTGAGGGGACGTCTGCATTCAGATGTGCTGAAAATGTAATCAAAATGTAAATGGCGGTCATTTGGACACGTAGAAGCGTAATGGAAAGATGGAAGTCAGGTTTACAAAGTTTATGAGCGTGGGGGGATATTCTACCCGGGGAGAAGAGAGGCGGCGTTCGTGTGTTATTTACGTACAGATACCTTTGACAGCCTGTCAGGCCTGAAGACAACCACACCTGGCAGGGCTGAAACCCACTCACAGACTGCAGAGCAGCCCTCCCATCCGCCACCATCCAACGCAAAGCCCAGGAACAACACTAGTTATCAAATTTTCATTTCTTCATGCGTGTTGTTTACTCGCGTCTTGTCTTTCAAAGGAGAGCCAGCATCTCCTCATTGTAGTCGAGTACAGTTCAAGCCTCATCCGAGTTTCATGTCATCCTTGGGAGGGAAGAGATTCTGTATACTGCATGACTACGTCAGGGGAATGTTATACTGAGTCGATGCTCTCCAGCGTTGAAGAATTCTTCTACCTCTAACGACTCAGGGTGGATTAATAATTGAAAAGCGTCAATAAGGAGTCTTGGTGATACAGAGCTTTAAAGCCGTCGCCGGCACGTTTGCGTGTACAAAAACACACTGATCTGGTTTGCTGTTTACTTAATAATATTTACAAAACGACAACAACAAAACAAAAAAAAGGGTTCCTGGGTTCCGGCTTGTGTTTTCAAATGCTAATTCAATATCGTTTCATCCGCACCTTCGTTGGAAGCTTTTGTGTATTACTGTTTACACTGATCTAACTTTACCAATCTTTCTCTCTGTTTACACTGATCTGACTCTACCAATCTTTCTCTCTGTTTACACTGATCTGACTCTACCAATCTATCTCTCTGTTTATACTGATCTGATTCTACCAATCTCTCTCTCTGTTTACACTGATCTGACTCTACCAATCTCTCTCTCTGTTTACTCTGATTTGACTCGACCAATCTCTCTCTCTGTTTACACTGATCTGACTCTACCAATCTCTCTCTGTTTACACTGATCTGACTCTACCAATCTCTCTCTCTCTGTTTACACTGATCTGACTCTACCAATCTCTCTCTCTGTTTACACTGATCTGACTCTACCAATCTCTCTCTCTCTCTCTGTTTACACTGATCTGACTCCATCTGATCCAATCTGTCTCCTTATTTAGCCCTTTCTTGTTCTTTCTACCTTGGTCAGTCTCTCTTGGTCTCTAATTCTCACTCTTTCTCTCTTTGCTTCTTTTCCGTTTCCCTCCCTCTCTTTCTCCCTCTCACCAGAACTAAAGTGTGACAGCAATGACTGTGGAGGTGTCTGTGTGAGCAGCTCTCCCTCCAGAGTGCCAGATAATGGCCGCTCTGTCAGGGGAATCCCACACTGCCACCTTCCTCTTCAATTTCCAGCCCACAGATGTTCCCTGCACTGGGATGCAGACGGGGGTGGGCCGGGAAATCAGGCTGCATCTCAGCTGCACACACACACACACACACACACACACTCACACACACAAACAAACACACGCTCACACACACACACACACACACACACATACACACACACACACACACATAAACACTCTCCCAGGGTTGCAAAACGACATGCATTACCCCATTCAACTGAGCTTGTCCTGTATCCACCTCTACCAGCGCATTCTTGGACACAAACATTCTCTCTCTCTCTCTCTCTCTCTCTCTCTCTCTCTCTCTCTCTCTCGCATACACAGACATGCAGGCAATCTGGGTCGCTTCCAAGCTGTCTGACCACCGAGCTCCTCGGTTAGTGTAGTTTACAGGGTCTGTGATCATGTGATCCGCTGGATGCCAGGTCCAGTCTCAGCCCTGGCAGCACTGCAGCTGGGCTGGAACACACACGCGCCAACCTGTGTTTCCAGCAGATAAAAGCTCAATCTTTCAACAGCTGCTCCCAGTACTGGAGCGCTTCATCTGACCAGCCAAGCCACCACCCACCATATGACTGTGAGGCCAGTAAGGGTGGGTGTTTACACTGGACAACGCTGGTTTTTCATGTTTTCAGCTGGACACGGCTGAACTGCGATCGTCGCCGTGCGGTTATGACGGTAGTAACAAGGTTATGCAGCAGAACGTGTGCGTGCAGGCACATCTGTCTGGCACAGGCGCGAGCACCTCCGTACGCGCGCGTCTGCCTGACCTCGCGTCGTTAAAGATGGTGCCGCGGCCCTAATGAAGAGGAATTGTTCCTGTCGCCTCGTATTAGGCCACGCTGTGTGGAACACAAGCTGTGAAATCCATCATATTAAGTTGGCTAATTACGCGGACATAATTGCATCGTGTACGGAGCGTTATCTCTTCAGATGAAAGCAAATAAATGCTTTTGAAATGCCGTGGAAGCTTCCTGCAGCGGGCCTTTTCGAACGGTGTGGTCTGCTTCTTTGTCAGCGAGGAAGGGCAACTGTCTAAGCAGTTGGGGACGATTTAGGACTGCCTCTGATGTGGTTCCGGAACAGCCACTGGGAGACAATGCGGAGAACGCATGCAGGGAACAATCTAAAAGGCAAACCGATCAATGAAATTCAAAGTGTATCGATGAGGATTGATGTTGGTTAGTTTGAAAGCTTCTGCATAACAATGACTGAGTTTGAGGTGTTGGTCGATGTGTGCCGTGGGCGGTCGCTGTCTTAGTAGGACGCTTCCCCCGGAATAAACGGAGGAATTTGGGCGGAGATAAGAAAGTGTCAATCAGTCACTTGTCAGAAATAAGATTTCACAAAGCCTGACAAGACCGGCACGGAAACTGTACAGGGCTTTGTGGAATGCCCCGCGGGAAGAAGTAGTCCTCTATTTTTTCAAAGATTTCCATAAGTTTTGAATGAATATAAAAATGAAGGACCCATTCTTCAGTGTTTTGGCTGTTCTGTGTTTGTTTGGGTCTAATCTTCAGCTTTGAGGCTGCGTGTGCACTTTGCATTTGAGTGTATTGGGCTGGGAGTAACAATAGTACGGAACATCTTCTGTTTGCCTCTCTGGAGGTGAGCTGCCCTAGTTCTGTTTCCCTGCAGATAAAAAAAGCCAGATGCATCTTGGGTAATGCTAGAGGGGCCCCAGTCATTCCTGGCGTGCGTTGTCACTTTGAAGAGGGCTGCTCTGCTCTATGTTGGCGCTACCTTCATAATTGAATCTCAGCCCAGGCATTTCCCTGGCAAGATAACAAGCCAAACTCGCACACCGACCTGCACAGTCCTTCAGACTACATCTCTGGTTGTTTTTTTCCACAGAGCAGAGGCTGTTTCTGAAATCATGCTGTAGTGGTTATCAGTAAATGCGACAGCATGAGGATGTCCTCATCCCTTCTCTCGGTATCTCTCAGCAAGAGAGGAGGCCGGGTGATTGATCCGCCTCTTAATACGGGTGAAAACAAGGTTAGACAGGACCTGTGTTTCTAGATGACTTGCACACTTGTTTAATGCAGGTCAGCTCGAGTCGGTGCTGCTGGTTATCAGTCGTATGTGTTTCCATCAGCCTTAGTGCCGCTACGAGGCAATCCTCTCCCTCTGCCCTCAACTCAGTTCCCTCTTCGCTGCCTCACCTTGTCATTTACAGCCAGCCTCCAAACCGAGGCACGGCCCATCGCGTCATCACTGTCTGTGGAGACGCTTCCGCTCCACAGGCCTTTGCGCCCCCTCCCCCCCCCTCCTTATCTCCCCTGCTTTCTCTGCCCCGCCCCCTCCATCAACCCCTTCACCCGTGCGAGTGGTTCCTGCTCCACCTGAGAGAGCCAGGAGAGCAGGGGCCACTGCCAGTGACAGGGCCTGTAATTAAAGTCTCCTGGTGGAAGCAGCAAGGGGGAGAAGTGAAGCGCAAAGCACTCAGGTGACGCGGCGTTCTGAGCCAAGAGCGTCGGCCCCGCCAGCTCCCATTCACCGCTGACGGCTCTGGCTGTGATATCACGGCTCCCATCTTTGAGTCTGGTGTCGTACGGGGGTTGTAGCGGAGGAGGGTGGGGGGGGGGGGGGGGGGGGGGGGGGGGGGAGACCGGAGAGAGCCCAGTTCGCTTTTTTATCTCACTCTGCCGCAGATGACTGATTGGTGGGGAGAGGTGGGGTTGCTGGCGGAAGAGAGACATCTGACAGGGACAAGAGTTAATCGAAGTGTGATAAATAAACGGTTGGAGCGATGACTGTAGCTCCGGCTACGCCGAGAGCAGCATTAGCAGCCGCGGCATGTGACTGAGGGGGCGTGTTGGTGAACACCGTGTGCAAACCAATGATTACAGTGTTGATGTTGTTCTAACTGACTTGTTTTTGTGCCAAATTAGTCACAGAGGACAACATCATCACAGTTATTACTTGAATGTGAATTTCCCGTTGAGGGGTTACTGTACAGTAACTACAGCTGAGAGCAAGCACAGCGGAGAAGGGTTGATGAGATCCAAGACACAGGTCTTGTGTGACTGGTAGCTAAGATGTGGGTACTTGGTGACGTAGAGAGTCAATACCAAGTATTTCTTGACTCTGACCTCCTAAACTCTTTAGAACATGTTCTTCAAGTTTCTGGTTTTCTGCTCTACATTCTTTAAGCATTATTTTGTATGCAGCTTTCGATAAAAGCCTTCGTTGAATTAAGAAAATGTATCGTGGAATGCGTTGTGTGAATTGATTGCAAGTTTTGAAGCGGATGACCTTGGTTTCTGAAAGAGGACAAGGTTAGCTCTTCAGCAATGTTTACAACTCCTTTCCACCTTTTAGTCTGTCACGCTTACCTACATACACCTACTAAATTCCTTCTCTCTCTCTCCATCTCTCTTTCTCTCTCTCTCTCAGACACACACACACACACACCTATTTTCTGTCTCTCTCTCACTCACACAACTTCTCTCTGTCTCTTGCTCTCTTACACACACACACACACACACACACACACTTCAATGAACAAAACAATCAACCTTCAGTGGACTAAAATTTGATGGTATGTTTCACCTTACTGAAACCCAGACTTAAAAACCTTTAAAGAAATGATTTAGGTGGTAAAAGAACAGTAAGGTGTGTTTTCTGTTTGCCCATCCATCTGAAACAGCCTGTTCATGTACAGCTTCTGCCAGGAACATCAGCTCACATATGTCACCTGATTCTTCTGAGACAAGTTGGAAAGAAAGGTTGTCAGTTAGTGATAAAAAACGAGTTGTTTTCTTCAAGGGAAATCACAGCTCAACACAGAAAGAATAGAAAGCTATGGCAGTGTATCTTACCAAGGTTTCATCTACCTGTCCAAAATTCTCTTATAAGGAAAATCTCATTCTTTCTCCAGGGCATCCAGTCACCCTGTTTTGATCAGAGAACCGTACTGTACTTTGCAGTTTCATTTTCATTAACATTTAAATGGGTATGCAGGGTGCAATGGCACTGCTTCTGAAATAATGTGTTTCTATTTATTCTTTTCATTTTCCATCTCTAATATAAATTCCATGCCTCTGTTATTTTTGTATTATCTTCATGTGTTGTCTGTTGGCATCTGATAAGATATG
Organism: Plecoglossus altivelis; assembly: GCA_036571765.1. NCBI lineage: Eukaryota > Metazoa > Chordata > Actinopteri > Osmeriformes > Plecoglossidae > Plecoglossus > Plecoglossus altivelis. The sequence continues at coordinate 4,651,965 of BROE01000004.1, forward strand.
GTGGGTGTTGTGCTGTGACCAGCCTGAGCAGAAGACAATGTCTCTTTGAAGTTCAAGAGCACCAAACTTGCGCTGACGTTCTTTTATATTAGGAATTCTTGGCGGCAGACCAACAGGTCAAGCAAACACTAAACAAGACAGCCTTCGAAAATGTGATAACATTTAAATGTGGTTGACAGGACGCTGTAAATCACCTTATTGAGCTTGTTTCAGTAGCATCAAATACAAGCTTTGAAAATACAGGTTCAGTCAGTGCATCTGTCAAACTTCCCCCAAACGTGGTGCTTCATCCCTGGGTTCAACAGAAGCCATCCTTCTGAGAGACCCCCTCTTCTTCATGGAGCCGCACAGGCCTTTCATGTGAACGGTATAGATCCTTTATGAATGGAGTCTCGTAATAATGATTGGCGATCCTCTCGGTGACGGTTGAATGGGAGCGCTTGGTAATCCTCCAGGACAGCCCTCTGTGCGGTTCTATACACGAAGGGATCTCTCTCTGTTCTCTGTGATCCTGCTTGTCAGGGCATCTGGGTGGCTTCCTACCTGCTCTGCGGAGCAGCCGCTCAGCCTTCTGAAGAGGCTTAGTGGGTTCTTTTCAGAAGAGGCAGCAGCCTTCCTTCTCCGAGCGCTACCAGCCTTGTCGCTCCCCGCTCTCCTTTGCTGGGGGCTTTTTCAGATTCTGCGGTTGATAGCGTTTCGTTCTTTGCAAGAGTCGTACGGTTTATGATCCAACTACTGCCTCGTGATTGTCTCCGGTCCGTTTCTCCATCAGATGATGAACTGCGTTTCATCACCTTCCATAGACTCAACACAACCTGGGGTTAGTTACATGCACCTATTAGGTATATGAAAATGGGCTACGTGTGATATTACTGTAGACTACTTTTTTAACCGCCGTGTGCAAATCTAGCCACAAATTCATGATGCACCAGAATTTCTGAACTGTTGTAAAATCATGAGTACCTCTCCCTTGGTGATTTTGAAAGGAAGCTTGCTTCCTTGTTTCTAGCCCACCGTTGTAACAGGAAACAGGAAGTTCAACACACCCTCTACTGCTGTTGGACAGAATTCAGTCAATGACTTCATTGTGCTGGAAATCCATTTCCTTCCCTGGTATTCACCTCTCCCTGAAAGGATGGCCACCGCTGAAGAACTCCTCCCTCGCAGTGCATGCCAAGGCTGCATGTAGGTTGCATTCATGTAGATGGAGGACGTTTGCTTTCAAAACGTCACGCTCTGCTTACACAGGCCCTTTTCTCACAGAATGCTTGGCAGAGGCTAGCCATCAGAACGTGCAGAGCTACAGAATGAGAGAGAGAATGAGAGAGAGAATGAGAGAGATGGAGAGAGAGAAGGAGAGAGAGATGAAGAAAGAGATGGAGAGAGAGATGGAGAGAGATGGAGAGAGAGATGGAGAGAGATGGAGATAGAGAAAGAGAGAGAGATGGAGAGAGACAAACAGAGAGGAAAACATGGACCAAGACAGAGAAAACAAGAAATAAACACAAAAATGTGAGAAAATAAAAACAGACAGAGACCAAAGGAGAAAGACAAAAACCGAGAGAGACAGAAATAAAGACAGAAATGAAAGAGAAGTAGAGAAACAAACAGAGAGCGAGTGCCGCAGAAAGATAGGGGAGGGCAAAGAGAGACAGAGAGAAATGGAGTGGGGGGTAGAGGAAATGGAGGGAAGGAGAGAGAAGAAAACGTCCTGCAACATCGCCTTCTCGCTGAAGCAAATTATGGGATGGAAGGGGGGTCGTAAATTACAGGTCATTTGTGTCATGAGCAGGAGGATGTAAATCTCTGAGATCAACGTCAGGGAGGGAAGCTCAGATCATGCTCAGCCAACATGCTGAAAGGGTGAGGAGGAGAGGACGGAAAGCGACGGTGGGATGGAGGTGGAGACGGAGAAGGCAGAAAGAGACAGAGGAAGCGATTTTCCGCAGCTACTGCTAAACGAATGCATGGCTCATTAGAGAGACGAGAGATGGAGAACAGACAGAGAGTCAGGATGATTCAAGGCCGACCTTGACCACAAGGTCTGGAGAAAGCAGTTCTTCTTTTTTCGTACGGAACTAAAGAGCATTGGCAAATGGATCATATAAATGGCAGCATGGATGTGAAAGATTCTTTGTGTCTTTGTTCTGTTTACTTCTCAGCAGCACTAAAGAGCACAGATGGCCACAGTGTGTTTGTTCAGCTTGTCTCATTGTCGGTGCGTTAGAGTAGAGGCTTCTGTTCTGTGGCCTCCTGGTCACTTTGAATGTGACAGACGGCCCCTTGACAGACTGAACCCCCGTAGGACTAAAGAGAAACGGATCCATCTCTCGACTGTGACAAGTCCAGTTGAGACCGGGAGCTCTGACAGAACCCCCCCCCCCCCGCCCCCCCCCCTTTACTGTAAGGGCGTACAGTTTGTGTTCTGTTCAAACGGCTGTTGGAATGTCCCGGATTCAGCTCCAATCATCCAAATTGTCAAAGAAAGTCGTGTAAGTTGGGGCTGTTTTTTCCCCTTCCTGAGCATCTGTGTGACTGGATGGGGCCCTGCTGACTCAGTGCCAAGGCAGACAAGCCTCCATCTTGCCTTTTCTTTTTCTTTTTTCTTTCTTTGCCGCTTCACACTCAGGTCAACAGCCTGGGAGGGGAAAACAATTCCACAGCGACAACTAAGAACAGCAAGAAAATAACAACTAAACACTATTCATTTTACGTGTGTCAGGCGCTTGTCAGAAAACGATTCCTACAAATGTCAAACGTTGCCAGCTAATCCTTCTCTTAGACGTGGACGTGCGTTTGTGATTTGGTGCACAACAAGGGTTAGCATTATTCTTACGAAGGGTTAGAGCCTAGGTGACTGACTGCTGCTACTCGGAGCGGTGCTCTCAGAAACACATTCGAAGCGCAACGGAAATGCAAAGATAATATATTTATAGTCATACCCTGCAGCCACATGTGAAGTGATACCTCAATGAACGAGGAAATGTCTCAAAAATAGTTTGTTCAAAAGCAAGACGTACAAACAAAGTGAGAGAGAGCTACAAGGGGGAGGGAGGGAGGGAGAACAGTGTAGAAGGAGACGAGAAAATAAGGGTCATCTGCTGTTCATGGCAGAATTATGTCAACCTAGAGATAAGGAAAAGCCATTTGTGGCATGCGGCATGTCAGCAGTTTCCATGCTAACCCATTTACTGACCAGATCAGCCCCTTCTCTGGGTCAGGACTGCGGAGGTCGCTCATTGGTTCTGGTGGCCATGGATAGCCAGAGGAAAATTTATGTTTGGAACCATTCAAGCTACCGAAAAAATATGTTTGCATGAATACGTTACACGCGGGACCAAAAAGGGAATGTAACACGCTTTACTGCCTCCTCATTTTGAGATTAGGGCAACAATTACAGAGAGTCAATGATTTGGAGAGAAAACGATGTGAGGTCATTTTAACAACATAGTGGGTCTCGGTGATTGTCCCGTTCTCACAGTAGCACAAAATGGCATTTAAAAAGGGTCAAATGTGCCAAGTTCGTGAGAAGCATATTTCACAGTGGCTGTGTGTGTGTGTGTGTGTGTGCGTGGGTATGTGTGAGGGAGTGTAAGTGCATTTGTGTATGCATTTGCAAGCGTGTACTTATTTGCGTGTGTGCATTTATGCGTGCGAGTGTGTGAGGCAAACATTTTTCATTTATTCCAAGGACTTCTCCATGTCCAATCTAGTGTAAGAAGAATTGCTGCAGATCATTTTGTCCAGATGACTGGTTGGGGATTATTAGATGCCAGGTTTCGCAAGGATCACGGTCAGAGAAGTCATAAATGACTCTGGATCATGCTTCAAGTTGCAGTTGCCATGACAAACCCACCCAAACCTTGATAAAACATCCAGCATTGATCGAATCTGCCGTGTGAAGCCGACATCAAATTTGTTGCGTTGAAAGCCTTTCTTTTTGGACTTTTTATTAAAGATGGATAAGATCAATTCCTCTCACCTCCCTCCCTTCCATCTCATTCAGAGTGAGCTGATAGTCATAGCTTTCTGCCCCTTGGCTGCTTAAGTTGTTTTTGCTCTTTGAAGCACGTCGCCTCAGCAGTTCTCCTTTGTATCAGTCCCTTCCCTCTGTCTTGCTGGAATAGCAGGTCCCTGGCCTCATTGGGATCAGACAAGCACAATTACTGTAGAAGGAACCCTTGTTTTTAAACTCCTCCATCAGCTAATGAACAGAGTAGGCTTCTTGCACCCGCTAAGATAAGTCATTATCTGACCGGAACTTTCCCCAAAAGTTTGAAGGAATTAATTGGAACCACCCTTGCAGTTGCAGAGAGGAAATATTGATTGTTAAGGACATTTTCATTTGCAGTTTAAGCCATTTAGAAATCATTCACAAATGACAAAGCAAAACTGTTTCAAGTTTAGCATAGAATAGTATTGGTCGGGATGTCATTAGTCGGAATAGCAGGTGATCCTTTACATCTGAGTGCTTGTAATAAGCATTAGTTAATAAGGTCAGTCTAAGACTCTCATTAAAATTGTGCTAATAACACCGACCAAATTACCGACAACTGTTTTACCCATGAACGCCTTCTCGTCACACAAGACCGCTAGTGCCTCCCCAGACCATACATGATATTGTTCGCTCACACTCCCAGGCTCGTCTGGAGTTACTCGCTAGCCTTAACCAGGTCTGCACGTCCGCGTGTACACTGTTCGGACAATCGGTCCGAGTGAACCCGTGCAAGTGACTGCAGGTGCAAGACCAACCCAGTTCTCAGATAGGGACTCCGTGTGCAGCACTGGACAGCATCCTTTAACTTCCGGTGTCACACGGCGTTCGGGGATTGCCACCGCGCACTGGCACCAGAGACCTTATGACCACAGCTCCAGGCTGCCACATCAACAACGGAGGCCGAGAACACAGTCCACTCAGACTCAATGCCCCCAGCCCCCCCCCGGAATCTGTGAGAAACTCTCCCAGAGGTGCGCTAGTTGAAGACCGTGCTGACAGAGGGCTCCGCTAGACATTCCCAACAGACCCTCACCGATACGCTTGGCCTGCCAGGTCTGTCCGGCATGAACGCCTTCTCGTCACAAGCACCTGGGTCTGAAGTGCCACTCCCGGCTCTCTGGAGTTCTCCAGCTCCCGTGTCTTGTAGATGGGAAACGTAGTGAAGAGAGACGGGTGCGGCAGCAAGCGTGTCACACAGGAGGCGCCAAACAGTCCCCTCGCCTCAGCACGACTCGCAGAAGCTGCACAGCGTGATACATTACACACATCTGCAAGTTTGGGCCTGAATCGCCCGCGCTGATGCTTGTGAGCTTGATAAATGGATGTATTGAGAGCTCACAGTTCAAGCTTGGTGGTGCCGTTTTTTCCTCCGGCAGGCAAACGGAGAATCAATTACATCTCAGCCACCTCCAGGAGGACTGGAAGTAATATGAGCCTCCAGAATCGCCCAATGTTGGTGCCATTGGGGATCCTCCTCTCTCTCTCCCTCTCCCTAATCTGAGTGAGGTGAAGCAGAGGGGTGGGGGGAAGGCTGGGGGGCTGGAAGGCTGGGGGGAGGCTGGGGCGAGGGTGAAAGGGTTAAGGGGCGAGCGTGAGGGCTGAAAGCCTCGGTGGGGGGAAGATGCAGGGGGCTGAAGGCAGGGGTGAAGGTGTGGTGAGAGAAGCAGGGGGTTGGAAGCAGGGGCTGAAGCTGGTGGGGGGAAAGCAGGCGTGGGCTGGAGGGGTGGGGGGGCTGGGGGCTGCATCCGAGGTAGGGGCTGGGGGTGTAATGCCTACTTTGCCCTTCATTTTTTTGGTTAAACTCTCTTGCAACCACAATTGTACAGCACATTTTCACACAGCAACTACTGTTTCTACATTTGCACACACCAGTAAAAGACACTAGAATCGCGCTCTATAGCCCCAGGGTAGAATATTTCAACCACAATTTCTAAAGCAGTATTCATTGTATACCATTTGACATTTATGTGTTTTCAAATTTTTAGCAGACGTCCCTGCAAAAGTATTTTGATTGTCAAAAATAACAATGTAAAGTAACGTATTTACCAAGTACTCTGTTGACTGATCTCATCAGGTACAGCACCAGGCACACTGAATAATGTACATCTCTCCACACCTTATAGTACAGTGAGTCTTGAGTGTAGCAACGAAAACGGCTTGACACAGAGTACAGGTTCACAGGTTGCCTGAAAAGGGCTGTCACTACCTGTTTCCACGGCTACAGTGTAGATGTGAAGAGACAGTTGTCCACCGGGAGAAGTTGGCTCCATCATATTTTATCCTCAGTTTCATTTCAGACTATTACTCTGGATGAAACGCGGGAGGTAATGGGTGAGAGTGCTGTGAGTAAGTGCTACCGAGAAACTAATGCATAAAAGAAGACCGAGTATGTACGGCAAAAAGCCCTGCACAATGGGGAAAAAGCTCTCCTTTCTGCTTCTTTTAAACTTTGTGTTTTCTTTCTTTTTCGTGATCTGACTTTTGTTCAACGTGTTAGAAAGTGTTTTCTTGATGGTTGTCGCTTGGAAAATGTTCATGTCTTGCCCAGCGTCCAGGTCAATTGTCCTGCAGCATGTTCAGTAGGACAGGACCTCGCAGGTGGACAGCTGTCCCAAGTGAACATCGAGGGGATATCTAAATCTGACCTTAACACCTCTGTCCCTTGTGCATCTTGTGCCAGCCAGACACACACTTGTGTAAATGGAAGTCCTCTCTGAAAAGAGTGTCGAAAACACATCGCAGGTCTATCCCTGCAGTCACCATGGTTACCAGAGTCTAAAGTGGTTTGAGTCAGAGGTTTGGTTGAGGTTTGTGCGAGAGGACAGCTGCGTTTGAGAGGCTGAGATCGGACCATGCTCCGAGCTCCGAGCTCCACCTGTCACGCTCAGTGCTGTGGATGAAAACGTGCACGCCTGTTTGCTGCAAAGAGACGCTTGCACGCACATACAGTACGCCTTGACACATGCAAACGCGCACGCATTTGCATGCACGAGCCACGCAGCGCACAACCTTGAAGTTTGTCACAGTGTACGGCGTGCACGAGAGGGTGCGCGCGTCTGGCTCTCTCCAACTCGCACCACCATATCGAGGAGGAGAATATGCATCCGTTTGACTAAATCGTCTCTGGAGCAGGCTGTCCTCGGGGGAAAAGAGGCTCTGCTCTGGCCTGATCATGTTACACACAGAGTTAGTGTTTGCTCTCTGGGGCCCAGGAGGCAACAGGGGGGAAAGGACGACTCGGGACCCTCTTCCGAGGCTCTGAAAACGGGGATGAGGATTAGCCGGTGTTGGGTGAGGGGTTGGCTACAGGGGGACTATGCAGGAGATAGGTGGGTGGGAGCAGTCAGGCTTATCTGAAGAGAGCCGGTTCTTATCAGGCTTCTGTCACCAGTAAGGCGTAAATCGGAAGCATGAATATTCATGAACGTTCAACTTCACACGTTCACGTGGCTCGCTTTTTTTTTCTCGCGCTCTTCATTCATAGAGGTTAGGAGGCTGGTCTCATTTCCCCCCTCATCTTTGTCTCTCTCTGCCTTCTACTGTCTTTCCGCCTCTCTTTCAATTTCCTCTCTGTCATAAAAAAGTGTTTCCTCTTCTATAGGAGTGTCTGGTATTGCATGCATGGGTCTGGGTCTGACAGAGGGATAGGGAGAGTGATAGGGTTTTGGTTAGGGAAAGTGTTATGGTAAGGGATAGGGTTATGGTTAGGGATAGGGTTATGGTTAGGGATAGGGTTATGGTTATGGTTATGGTTAGGGATAGGGTTATGGTTACGGTTAGGTTTATGGTTAGGGTTAAGGTTAGGGATAGGGTTATGGTTAGCACTGGCACAGGACCTAACAGTGAACACAGCACTGAGCCATCCAACCACTGTGATCACGAACGGTGAGGCTTAATGAGGCAGTACCTCGCAATGGTCCATCAAAACCCCAATGGTGAAAAACACTTAAGCTTTCATTCCCTTGCATTTCTTGAGTGTTTTATTTTTTACGCTTAACTAACTTTCCCCCTACTGCCTCCCCCTCCAGGCTCTCACCCCCGATAAATGCCATCAATCTCCCACCAGGCAAAAATACCAGAAAGTAAAGTAATAATACCAAATCAAAATTCGAGCCAAGCTTTCCTCCATAGTGTTGAGCCCCATCCTGTCTGTGAAGCCCCACATCCTGTCCTCCAGAGTGGCTAAGGCAGAGGGGCTTGGTCCCTGCCCCAGACCCTCCAACGAGCCTGTTTGGTTGTTCACTCTTCCCTCTCCAATGTTGAAGTCAAGCGGGCCCATGGAGATCCATGCTTGGATCTTGTGATGTCCAATTCCAGTTGGCACAGGAACCAAGGAGCTGTCGTCTTGGTTCACGGAGCCACGGTGCCGCAGAGCCACAGAGCGAGCCGGAGGGCTTTGAATCGCTCTGCCACAGGACCCTCAGTACGGAACAACAATCCTCAGTTCCAAATGGAAGTGTGATTGCAGGGGAAAAGGGCAACAGGACTCAGGTGTACACACACACACAGATTTATACAAACACACACACACGGATACACACACACGCATACATGCTGTACACCCTCAAACACAGTCACACATGCACACACTTACGCACACTGACGGGCAAGCGCACGGTGTACACACACCCGCGTGCACACACCCACACAGACACACACTCGCGTGCACACACCCACACAGACACACACCCGTGTGCACACACCCATACAGACACACACCCGCGTGCACACACCCACACAGACACACACCTGCGTGCACACACCCACATAGACACACACCCGCGTGCACACACTCGCAGCAGGCCCACAGGAGCCTGATTTGCTTGGCTGGTTCTGTAGTTGGCAGGTTCTACTGAAGGGTCATTGTTCACAAGAAAATAATAATGAAATGGATTTGTTTTTTGGCTGCTTTTATTCCATATTTCAGCTCTGTTGGGAGCTGTCACAAAATAACGGAGCAGTATAAAACACTAAGTTGTAAAATGGTCATAACAGTCTAAAACTTTTCTTTTTCATGCTTCCTATAATTTTAGCTGAAAGAGCAGGCAAAATAAACAGATCTCGAACCTGCATCACAAAAGCCAAACTGAGATACAAAGAGCTTTAATCATGGCTTCATTCAAGACAGATGGCTACTGATTGTGTTTCATCACATTCATGTCTGGGTCTGACTGTAGAAGAAAGGTCAGTGCTACTTCAGTCAGACCAACGCTACTTTGGATGTTTTAACTTTAACAACGGACATGAGAAAAACTTGAATTGAATTCCTTCCACCATATAGTCCAAGTTACAGGTTTATTTGCTGTCTGTGGCTAATACTAGTGTCAGGATGTGATGGCAGGAGGAGAATCAAAACAAAGGGTGAGGCAGGCAAGACTGAAGGAAAGAGATGGGATTGGAACAGCTCAGTGCTTGAGTACATTTGACTGTAGATCAAACAATCCCGGGTCCAAATCTCCCCTTGTGTGCTGCTTTGAAATGAAAAGAGTCAGCTAAATGAATCCATTACCATGATCGAAAGGTCTTGTAAGTGAAAAGAGGTTGGGCAGGTACGCTGGGTCTGACACGGCTCAGTCCCCCCCCCCCCAGCACAGAGGCTGGTGCAACAAGGTTTCTTTTTTTCTCCCTCCCTCCCTCCCTCCCTCCCTCCCTCCATCCATCCCTCCCTCCCTCTCTCCGTCCCTCCCCCCCTCCATCCCTTCCTCCCCCCTCCCTCCCTCCCTCCCTGCATCCATCATCCCCTCCTGTCCACAAGAAAGACAGCAAACACGGCCTAAGGAACCTCAATTCACTCTGAAATGAGATAGTGGCAGTGGGGAATATGTGGGGGATGAGGGGAGGTGTGTGTGTGTTGGGGGGGGGGGGGTGTGAGGGTGGTCGGTCAAAGCCAGAAATATGGAGGACCAATAGAGAGCAAGTGAGGAGGTGAAGAAGTAAAAGTAAATGAGAGAAAGAGAGACTGAGTAAGAAGACGGGGAATGAAATCATCATCGCAGGGTTCTTGAAGAAGGAAGCTTTCAGCAATTGTGGCTCAGCTATAACCCTGAAGCCACCATGAACGCAGTCTGGTAAATATAGGTTATTTGGTGCAAATGACACTATCTTCTTATCTGGAGGGCTATAGCAGGAAGGTGAGGGAAGAGTGTAATCTCTTGTCTCTATTGTCTTTAATGGGGCAGTTAAGACAGAATCAGACTCTTCGCATGAGCTCTCAGGAGAGGAAACGCCTGTGAAAGCCATCTCGGAGGCGAATCCTGAGGTGTAAATGGTTCAATCCTCACTCCTGCCTTTCCCAGGGGAGAAAAGAAAAGACCTTAGAAAAGCATAAAGCGATCCCCTTCCTCCTGTGTTCAGTAAGCGTGCCAAAAAGTTTGCTCCCCTCAGCAGGACCCAGAATGGCTTGGTTCCGCTGCAGGGCAGCGGGGATTGGAAGTGAACAAACCATGGCCTGAGAAACTAACAGTTCGCGAGGGAAAACAACAACAGCTGCGAGCGTGAGGACATTATCCACTCCTTTTCAACCGGGTGACCATACTGATGAAGTGATTATCTGCACACTCCGTGTCTCTGCTATTATTGCTGCCCTATGGACTGGTTCACTGCCGGCCAGTTAGTGGATGCTTACCTAGCAACAAGCTGCATCAGCACCAAAGTGAATTCCTTTGAGTTTATTTAGGGTTAGATTCAGTTCAGCAGTGGTTTGTTTATATGGTTTTGGTTCGGCTTTCATTTGCAGCGGGTGTTTAGAAGCAGAGTATAGGTGGATTTGCCATAGTAAGACTGATTTATTGTCAACACATCTGTCGGAGACAAGAAAAAAGAGAGAAAAACATTCCCCTATTTGCACTGCAGCCACACTAAATCATCACCTGCTCATTATCTCTCGTAGTTCTTACATTTATAACAGGTCAGTGCTTGTTAGAGTCTGTTGAGCGGCTCTTAAGATAAAAACTGAAATGCAACTGTGTTTCCCTAAACAACTCCTTAGCCTGTGTCGGGAAGGGCTATTTTTACCATCCACTCAACACCCTTGGATCGTAAGAATGCCAATTTCACGCTGTCTTGTACTCCCAGTGATAGCTGCAGCTCATACTGCTTGGTTTCCTTTGCTGTGTCTACAGAACTGATGTGACTATTACAAGCTCTGTACGGTGGATCAGCCATGCCAGGTCCCAGTAGACCTGCTATTGGAGGCCTCGCAAGAGGGGGATGGAGAACTCGTCGACAGCTCCAACCACATTACCCATCCTTCTCAGCTACTTTGCTCTACCTTTTCCCCTCTCTCTCTCACTCTCTCTCTCTCTATGTCTCTCTCTCTCTCCCTCTATCCAACTACCACCCAACCCTTAGCTTCCCCTGGTGTTTCATGCTTGGAAGAAGGCTCTGTTAAGTTCATATTGATAGTCATGCTGGCTGGCTCTCGGGACGTGAGAATGGGGAGATGTTTCCACAGAGAGGAATGCGCTCTCAGAGATGGTCGGTGGTAAACATGCTTACGTCACCGTGCCGTGGTGGGGATGTTGTCTGAGCTGCTGTCCCTGCTTAGGAAGGCTCTGGGTGGGTTCATATGCAGGGCTTGGGCCAGAGGGGAGGCTGGAAGAATCATGGTTCAGATGAGGTACTGGTATTAATGACAGTCTCCAAGCATGACGTCTCGGTATTCCTTCCGCAGCAGCACATTCAAGACGAATGCCAGTTAAAAGCAGCACTCATCTGGATAATTGATAAGCTTTCAGATATTTAAATGTATTTCATTTCACGCGTGTTTGTTCTTGTAATGAATGAATTTATGAGTGTTTGAGTTGCAGTATGTGCCTAAAGTTTGAAAAGCAGCTCAGCTTATGACATGTTAACAAATCAGCACCATGGATAGCACCAGGATGATGAAATGGAGTTGGTGAGTTAGCCACTAGATGACTATAGATTGAGAGGAGTGGACAGGAGGGAACAGGACAGGGCAGTACAGGAGAGGACAAGCCAGGAGAGGACAGAAAAACACAGGAGAGGACAGCACAGGAGAGAACAGGACAGGAGAGGACAGGACAGGAGAGGACAGGACAGGAGAGGAGAGGACAGTACAGGAGAGGACAGGACAGTACAGGAGAGGAGAGGACAGGAGAGGACAGTACAGGAGAGGACAGTACAGGAGAGGAGAGGACAGGAGAGGACAGTACAGGAGAGGACAGGACAGTACAGGAGAGGAGAGGACAGGAGAGGACGGTACAGGAGAGGACAGGACAGTACAGGAGAGGAGAGGACAGGAGAGGACAGTACAGGAGAGGACAGTACAGGAGAGGACAGTACAGGAGAGGACAATAAAGGACAGGAGAGGACAGGACAAGACAGGAGAAGACAGAAAAGCAGAGGAGAGGAGAGGACAGTACAGGACAGGACAGTACAGGAGAGGAGAGGACAGTACAGTACAGGAGAGGAGAGGACAGTACAGGAGAGGAGAGGACAAGAGTCGTCCACTACCCTCCCAACCATGAAGAATGTAGTGCCGGTGACTGAGGGCTCGTCCTGCACCAGATCACTGCTGGCCCTTTTCAAAGTCATGTGTAACTGGCTCACACATCCCTCCTCCTCCGCTGTCTTCCACCTTGGTCACAGTCAGGTCAGATGATGTGTGTAAACAGCCCCGTGTCCTGCGCCTGTCTGGTTGGCTGATCCCCACGACGGTGTCACTGACAGTTCCACAAGTAGAACACCCTCTGACCAAAGCTCTCCTGAGGCATCCTTCCATGAATGAGGGTGTGTGTGTGTGTGTGTGTGAGTGTGTGTGTGTGTAGGGGGCGAGTTTGTGTATGTGTGTATGAGTGTGTGTGCGTGCGTGTGTGTGTATGTGCGTGTGTGTGTGTGTGTGTGTGCGTGTGTGTCCGGTTGTAGACACTATGCTGACCTTCAGAGTGCTCTATGAAAAGGGATCATAGAATGATTCATAGTGATACCTCCCCCTCTCCTGTAGCAATATCAGTGTAGCCACAAGCAATCCTGGGGCTAAATGCAATCATACGATGTGTATTCACATGTGCGTGCGTGTGTATGTGTGTGTGTGAGGAGGTGGGCTGTATAAGTTAGTGGAAAGCCATTTGGGATAATGTCCAATGGATGTATGCTCACTGTCTACAGCAATTACCAAGCAAATGATTAGAGCTCGCTCCCTTCGCAGTGATGAATGGCTACGGCAGGTCAGGGAGTCGACGAAAAAAAGACGAGAGAAGAGAAGCGAAATAGAATAGAGGGAAAAGGAACCAGATTCCTGGAACATTTCTTTACGGTTCCTTCCGTCTGTCCATGCAGGTGAACTGTTCAGTACTTCAGCGTCAAAACTTAACCCACTTTGGTGGAATACATTTTTGTCTAAGCGGATCTGTTGTGTGTGTCTCGTGTGCGTGTGTGCAACAGCAGGGGGTGAGGGGTTTAAATACAGATCAAATTAATCAGAAGGTGCATGAAGTCAAGCACTCGGCTCCATCGTTTAGTGTCGGTCTTGTTGCTTCACACAGTCCCCCCCCCTGCGTCCTGCCCTCTGTCATCACCTTGTGTAACCGTGGAAACCCCGCCTGGTCCAATCAGGTTGCAGCCTCAGATAATGTATCCTCCCCTGGCACTTATCAGCTGCCTGCGTTCACCTCACGTTGCCCTCCACCTCACATTCTTACCCCCCCCCAAACTAATTGATTAGGAAATCAATTTTAGTTGACACAGAGCTGTGCAAAGGCCAAATCATTTCTCACATTTAGGGGATGAGTAATTGCGTGTTGTTTTAGATAACAAGCAAAGCAAATTTTCAGTTTCGCCATCATCTGCCACGACCATTCACACAGCGGTGAAGCTTCTGTCTGTTGACGTCTCTAATCTTTTAATTGGCTCCCAGCCAAACTTCGTTAATTGCTGCTGGATGAGTGGGTTGGAGTGAGCGACTATGAGGACAGCATCTTGGTTTGTAAATATCCTCCATTGATCTCTTTGTGGTTGACAAAAACATGCTTGTCTGTCTGGGCGCATTATTGGCATTTTTGTTGGGAGTAAAAAAAGATAGCAATCCCAAGAAGCACACTGATTTTCAATGAGGACTTGTTGAATACAGCTCAGATAAAGTACCAATTCACTATGGAAACACAATTTCAACAATCAATTTAATGCGCTGACTATCATTGTAGTATTTTATCTCAGTAAAAAAAAAAAAACACAGCTACTGTGAAAGGGATTGTGGTGAATCTGAATCGGCCTTTTAACTGTTCTTTAACTACTGTTTTTGAAGCGTTTCTGCTCCAGAGAAACAATTATTCTGGCCAGTTTCCAAAGAGCAACAGGAAGCAAAGGCAGCCATGGAAATAACACCAAAGTGAAAAGGTAATTCCTTTTCCATTAAGTGTGATATCCTCTAAGTTCCCTGAAGACTTTCCAGAGAAGCTCTGATTAGAACCGTCTGAACGCACGCCCACTTTCTACAGTATTTTTCTAATGAAACGTATTAATACAAAATATGACTGTGGAAGATTAAACCCCTTTCGTCACAGTTGAAAGTGTTTGAAATCCCTTTCACCCCACCTCCAACTCCGTCCCTAAAGTAGAAAAAGGGCGTGGCCTGCTTTGATGTCCCCGTCACCCGTCCCCCCCTCCGTGCCAGCACAAAATCTTTAATATTCACAGAAAAGGAAATCGGCCCCGGTTTGAGTCGGTGTGGACTGTGCGCAAGACTGGCAAGGCTCAAAGCATCAGGTGCAACGTGAGGCTCTAAGCCCAGAGTGCTGCAGCAGAGGTCTGTCTCCTGAAGGACCCTGGGTGGGAATTAAGATGGCATTCCTCACAAAGGCTATTGATTTCCCCCTGCTCCAGCTCTTTCCTGTCAGATCATTTCCCTGGTTCGCGTGCAGGGGACACATCAGAATTATGGATGTGCCCTTACGTAGAGCTATAAATCAGAGTTATGGATTAGCTGGTGTATATTGTGGGAGAAGTCAGGGATATCATATGTATGTTAACGACGCGTAGGTTCGCGCGTGCGCGTGCGAACGCGCACGTGAGAGTGTTTGTACGTGTGTGTGTGAGTGTGTGCGGGGGGGGACGACGTGTGAGAGAGACAGAGTGTCGGAGGGACAGAGAGTGAATAAAGATTGCCAATGCATTGAGGACAGGCAAGGTAGTCTCATTTGAACAAAGTATCTGACTGCATACCTAACACAACCCGCAGTACTATATCTTTCTCAATAGAATACTATAGATAGATTTCCTATAGAAAGAGGATCTTTGTCAAAAAACGACAAAGCCTCCTTCGACACTATGAGAAATAGTTTAGTGCTCTGTGTGATCGTGAGGTAGGGACATACCACAGAAAATATCATAGTGTTTGCCCATGTGCTCCATAATGCAACATGAGTTGAAGATTTAAAGACAGCCTGAAGGCAGGACCAGTTATAACAAGTTTCAGAGGTGGAGGATGAAATTCTCAGGACGAGAGGCGGGGCAGGCAAAGAGATTGAGCGATGGATTCGGGAAGACTACTAAATGTTGCTTGCACATCCATATTTAATGTGGTTTTGTGCACGATTAAACCACCAGTTGTTACTTCATCTTGACTTGCCATTGTGAGTTCAGAGTGGCTTCAGATGCCAACACACACACACACATACACACACACACACACACACACATATACACACTCCAAGGCATTAGGACCTCACTTTGACATTTCCAGAGATGTGTGTTTTCAATATTGATATTTACGTTCGATTGAAGAGGTTGTACTGTTGCTCTCTGTCTCCACGCCTGATCAATATGGCTGATGGACAACAGCACAGGGGAAATCACACTCATGATGCACGGACAGAGATTAAAGACACGGCACGAGAACGGGATCCCTTGGTTCTGAAGGTGATGTGACCGCAAGACGTTCTCATTAATGTACCCGCTGTTGCATAGTAGTCACCTTCAGCCATCTCTCTCTCCCCCTTCAAGTTGTCACGTTTGTTTTTTCTTTTTTCTTCTTCTCGTTTTCGCTCTTACTCTCTCGTGTGTGTGTTTGAAAGAAAGAGAGAGAGAGGGAGAGAGAGAAACACAAGGGAGCAGAAGAGAAAGGGATGAGAGAAAGAGAGAGAGAGAGATGTCATTGGTTTCGAATGGCCAGATCCCCCAACACTATGGCATGGAGTCCCTCAGCTCTGTGCACGTTCTGAGGCTTGAATAAGCCGCAGAATAACTGCTCTGTTTCCCCTTGGGGCTTGAGGCAAACAACAGACGTCTCGCTCATAAACGTTCATCTTCCGCGCTGCGAGGGATGAGACCCACACCGACTCTCCCCTAGGAGTGTGGTGACACTGAGAATGACCACGCGCCTCCTTCAGAGAGACTGAGCTCTGCTCCTGGTCCTCCCTCGAAGACTGTCCTGTTCCTGAGGGCTCGCAGCTGATCAGATCCTGGTCGGGGTGCGTGTCTGCGTATCTATGTGCCTGTGTGTGTCCATGTGTGTCCCTGTGTGTGTCCACGTGTGTCCCTGTGTGTCCCTGTGTGTCCATGTGTGTCCCTGTGTGTCCACGTGTGTCCATGTGTGTCCCTTTGTGCCCGTGTGTGCATGAGCCTGCAGCCGCAGCACTCGGAAATTCTGCATTCAGAACCGACTGTAAATACCCTTGAAATAACAACCCTTGAAATCAGTCCAGAGTCTCGCGGTGTTCTTGAACGAGGAAGCAGAGTGGAGGAACTCTTTGTGATAAGAAGCAAGGTGACGGATGGGGGGGCTAAAGGGGGGGGCTGGCAGTGGGTGGGGGTGGGGGGTCCGTGTGCTGGGGGGGGGCTCTTCAGAGGTGGACGCTGAGGTAGCGGAGCACCAATAAGCAGCTTGGGAGGAGATAAGCGCTTATGAAGAATAGACCTGAGGGTAAAGAATGCCAAGCTGCTCGGAAGATACAGCAACTCATTTCAAGCCAAACACAGGAGAACCCTGAGCTACTGTAGAATACTGATGGGAGGAGATGAGGGGTTGTGGGGGAGGGAGGGGAGACAAACTAAACTCGGGTTGTCTTGGCCAGGACTTTTCCGCAAGTTTTTTTTTCTCCTTTCCTTGTCGAAATTGTCCAGCAGTTTGTGTAAAACATATTCTATTTCAGAGTATCTTTCACATGGCCTCAATAACACTGATTTAGAAACTGTTCATTTAAAAGTATAAGAAGCTGGGTTTTAAATCATATCAGGGAGATTTTCAACTCAGCTTGGGCTCTTGTTATTGCATTAGCCACGCTTGCTAATCAAATCTTCTCCCACTTCTCCCTTGGAACACACCCCTGCAGTGTGTGTGTGTATGTGTGTGTGTGTGTGTGTGTGTGTGTGTGTGTGTGTGTGTATGTTTGCGTAGGAAAACCTTCCAATGCATGTTTCCTATATTCAAAGTAGATTAACCTGACCGAAACACCTCCTACTCTTTCCTCCGCCTCCTCCTTCTTTTATGTAACCAGACAAACATCACACCAGTCTTTCATCCCTCCTCTCCCCTTCCTTCTCCTTCTCTTTCAGTCTCTCTCCACCCATGGCCAGGGACGGGGAATCAACGCAACGCAAGTCTGTCCTTGAACTGTGTCCGTCAGACACTAAAACCAGACAGGACACACGGATGGCTCTGCTGGTCTCATGTGACTGTCCGTCTTTGGGTCTACAGCAGGTTTCAGGGTTGCTGCTCGCTGGAGAGGATGGGGTCCTGTGAAGTTGCCCCACAGGTCTGCTAAGATACAACCACTCTGGCAGCTGCCGCTACTGCTGCTGCATCGGAATAGAAAACAAACGCTCCTCCGAGACCTGAAGGTCAGTCGAATACAGGCGCGTACTGCCACAGATGCAGTTCCTACACAAACACACAAACACACTTCAGTCAAATTCACACAAAAACGTGCAGTGAAAGATGTATGAGAGATCCAAATATGCACGCACGCACACACACATACACACACACACACACACAAACACACACACACACACAGGGTACACACAGCTACTAAGCAGGACAGCAGAGGTGTTGAACTTGGCTCTGCAGCAGGAGAGGAGAGAGCTCTGCAGCAGGCTGATGTGATGGGGTGTGGGCTGGGTGAGGGAGGGAGGGAGCAGAGACTGTGGCTGGGTGGAGAGAGCACACTGGAAGACAGGCCAGTGCCAGGAGACCCTCTGCACCACCTTGTGCGTGTGTGTGTGTGTGTGTGTGTATGTGTGAGCATTAAAGTGTGTCAGCATGTGGGAATTAGAATTAGTGTCTGAGTGAAAGTGTAGGTGTGCGCATGCATAGAAATGTGTGGGTGCGTACGTGTGTGTGAGTGTGCCTATAGAAGTGTGTGTGTTTATGTTTGTGTAGGTGTATGTGTGCTTTAGTGTGTGTGTGTGTGTGTGTGTGTAGGCCCAGGCTCAGGGATAACTGTGCAGCAGAAAGAGAAGCTGGCCTCTACGAGAGCCGCTCCTCCCACCGTCCTCACGCGTCTCTCCTGGTCTCACACAGCACCTGCGCTAGGAGGAGAAACACCTGCGCCAAACCATTCTGTTTCCTCAGGCAGAATACCTGATGTGGACATGATTAAGGCTGCATGTCTTTCACTAATCACCTGAATCAGACTAACCTTACTGCAAGTTCTGTAATAATCATTACAGAGTAGCTCACAGCAAGCGTGACTGGGGCAGCCAAAATCACTGGTAACTGTTGCAGAGATAAACATTCTAAAAAAAATATGAATATAAAATATCAAGGTGGGTGAAAACGAATTTTAAGTCATCTAGCGTATTGCTTCCTTTGTAGAATGTCTTCAGATTTCAGACAGAATGTTGTCAGATCCACAGTGAGAGCTGTCGTCCCCTCTAGTCTGGTTCCCTCCTACAGGTTCAGTCCCCTCAGTAAGTCACCTCTCATGCTGTACATTCACAACTCCTAAGTTCGCTTCATCTCTCACTGTGACCGCAGCTCCCGACTGACCCCAGACGTTACCCCAGCCACTCCCCCCCCTATGCCCCCCCCAACTTCACGTACTCTCCTGGTACTCCCCCCTCCCTCCCTCACTCCAGCTCAGCCCCAACCCGTCGAATGTGTCACCATCTTTGAAGTACTGCAGATACACTGTGATTACACCATTCTCTGCCCCCCCCACACACACACAAACCCCCCCACCACACACACACACTCCCCCTCCTCTTTCCTCCTCCATCGCTTATCCTATCTGCGTCATTCTCGACAACTTTCTTCCCAGGCTCTGTGCTCTTCCAGCACGCTTCAGCTGGGAGAAGCTCTGATCCCTTCCCTCTGATAAGGTTGTGGAGCAGATAAGGAAAGACCGCACCTCCCACCTTACGTACTCTGGCTCTGGAGTGTACTCGCTTGACTTACGTAGCAGAGGAGTGGCGCGACTCCTCCCACTGTTTTGTCCAGCAGAATAAGCAGTTAACGTATCTGGTAACTGTACTGAGAACAGAGTTTGGGCAAGAGAGAACGGAGTATAGCAAGAGAGAGGAGAGAGACACCCGACGAGAGAGAGACAGAGAGAGACAGAGAGAGACAGAGAGAGACAGAGAGAGAGTGTGTGTACATGTTTTTTATGTATGTGTGTTTACTGTATATAGGTACTTGAATGGGTGTGTGTGTGGGCATAACACTGTAAATGTGTCTGTATATATGTTGTGTGTGGGGGAAAGAGAATCGGAAGGTGGCAGGCTGCCTTATTAGACTGCAGCAGTCCTGCCTCGGTGAAGGCCTCTCTACTAGATGCTGTCTGATACCTTACTGATACAGAACACATGTTTCCTCTAGCGCAGCACAAGATGTTCCTTCACCAGACGTCTCTCCACGCGGGTCACCAGCTGCTGCTCCATGGTGTCTGTTCCTGTTCTGCACTCCTGCTCTCCAGGATGCAGGAGATGACCAGATGATTCTGGACACGATTCTGAAGATTACTGTGGAGTTGACAGGAGACTTCCCTGGAGGACAATGGTGAAGACAGGATATTACTGGAGAGGACTGGAGAGGACTGGAGATGACTGGAGAGGACTGGAGATGACTGGAGAGGACTGGAGAGGACTGGAGAGAACTGGAGAGGACTGGAGATGACTGGAGAGGACTGGAGAGGACTGGAGAGAACTGGAGATGACTAGAGAGGACTGGAGCTGACTAGAGAGGACTGGAGAGGACTGGAGCTGACTAGAGAGGACTGGAGCTGACTAGAGAGGACTGGAGAGGACTGGAGAGGACAGGAGAGGACTGGAGATGATTCCCTCTCATCATAGTTCATGTCAAAGGACAGATGTTAATATCTTCAGTGTCGTTGGGATTTTGTTTTGTTTTGTTAGTCATTTGATAGTACGATTTTTTATATTAAATACCCAGTTAATCGCTCACAGGGAGTTGGCATTGAGTACTTAATTGGTATCTGGTTACAACACACACACACACTGACAGACACGCACGCACAAATGCACACACTCACAAACACCCACAATCACACACCCACAAACACACACAAGCCCAAGAAAACAAACACACTCAAAATGCACACATACAGCCTTACATGGATACACACACCCTTACACACATGCACGCGCATGCAGACAAACAAGCTTCCCAAACCACACAGTACACGGTCGTACTTCAGCCCTGTAATTAGAACCAGCAGCTGTGATTTCTGACACATCCAGGCTGTGTATCACCAGAGGAACACCCCCCTTCTTCTCCAGCCCCCCCACCCCACCCCCATCCACCCACTGCCATCCTCACCACACGACAAACTGCAACCGGCAAATACATGTTTGAGGTTTTGTTCATTACATGTTCCAAAACCCACATGAAACATTCCCTGTGTTTGTGTGTGTGTGTGTGTGTGTGTGTGTGTGTGTGTGTGTGTGTGTGTGTGTGAGTGTGGGGAGGGAGGCTGACATAACACTGTCTCTGCCTCGCTCTGCCTCTCTCTGCCTCGCCAGAGAGAATGAGAGAACGGCAAACAGTAGACAGGTAATTGATTTGCTCACTGTGCCAGAGCGCAACCACCTTCCCTAATGGACAGAGCTTATTACCTGTGGCGGTAATTAGAGATCGGGATTGAGAGGGAGACTGAATGAGGGAGGAAGGGGTGAAAAAAAGAGAGAAAGAGTGAGAGGAGAGAGAGAAAGGGAGAGAGAGAGGAGGAGAGAGAGAGGAGGAGGAGAGGGAGAGAGAGAGAGCAAGAGAGAGAGAAAGAAAGAGGGGAAGAGAGAGGAGGAGAGAGAGAGGGGGAGAGAGAGGGGGAGAGAGAGAAGACAATGAGAAAGATAATGAGACAGACAAAACAGGAAAGAGAATGTGAAGAGAAAGAGAAGGAGAGCACGACACGAGAGACAGAGAGAAAACAGGCCTGAGCCTGCGCTTTGAACCTGGAACCCTTTTACCACAAAAGAAACCCTTTTAAACAGAACACTTCTACAAACCATACTAGTATTCTATCTCATCATTCTATAATTCATTTCAACATGTTTAACAGCATTCAGGGCTGTACATTAGTGTGTCCATTAGGCAGATGTATTCAGAAGACCTCTCCCAACACACAACCTCTCCACAATTCACGCCGCCATTTCTGTGTATCTGTATTACAGGATTACTGTGTGTTTGTGTGTGTGTGGTTAGGGACCAACAAGATGGTTGTGGTAGCCATAATATTTTGTTGAATTCTAGCTCACCCTCCATGCAATGCAAATACAGGTCTTTCGTTGGTCTTTCTAGCACTCAGCTTAGGGAAATGTGCTCAAGGAAGAAGTGTTCTGCCTGTGTAGTGAATCCCTGGATACCACATCATCCTCCCTTCTCTACCTCCAGGCTTGAGCTCTGTCTGCACACACACACACACTCACACACACACACACACACACACACACACACACACACACACACTCTCACACAGAGATGGGACTCAGAGAGTAGAGAGGCGCGGATCGAGATTGCGTGGTTTCGTCTTTAATCACCGTTCCTGAGTTAAAGGAAGGGGAGCTGTTCCGCAGAAAATAAGACGGACTCAAACACATCTGTGAGATGGGTGGCTGGTCTCCGCAGCCTCCGAGGACATCTGCAAAGCATTTCACATAAGAGCACGGCATCCAGATTCTTCATCAGAAAAGAAGTCCAATTATTTCGAATGAGTTTGCCGGAGAGCAAAACCCCTGAGAGCTGGGGAGAGCAGCAAGTCACTGGCTATTTGATCCGTTTACCCTCAAACAATCCTGAGTTATCAGATAGAGTCTTTGTAACGAAAAACATCTGACGTGAAGAAAGATTTCTTTCACAGACGAGGCGCACGCACAGACACTCACGCACACATACACACAGCTCCTGGGAAACGAGGACAACAATGAGTTAGAAAGCAGAATGAGTGGAAGGAGAGGGGACTGGTGTGAACTTTGACTTCCGGTGCTTGTAAGAAATCCTTTTGGTGGTTCTGATGTTTCATCGTGTCACAGCTGGGAACACGTGTGGTGCCTGCTGTCTCTTACTTGACTGATGATTGGTCGACACACTTCCCATGCAGACAAAAGCAGTCGATCGAGCTCCGAGTCGACGTAGAGCGCGAGGCAAATGCACAGCTACACATTTTCAGAAGGGGTCAAGGTGTGCATATGTGTATGTGCGCGTGTCTGCGTGTTCACGATGGCGCGAGTGCGTGGGTGTGTGAGCGTGTGTTTACGATCGCATGAGTGCCCGGGTGTGTGAGTGTCTACACGCGTGTGTTTATTATGGCGTGTGTGCATGTATGATTGTGTATGCATGCGGTCGTAGGCTTCGCAGCAGCGAGAGTGATGGGTCTAATGTATGTGGTAATTGGGGTCACCTAGGGTCATTGACACCATCTTAATGAAGGTGGGGGTGTTGGGTGGAGGAACAAGGTGCCCTCTCGCTAATGGCACACGAGGACCAAGGGGTTTTACATTCAGCATAAACAGGCTTTCAAAGCAGCAGCGAGGAAGCGTCCGTAAAAAGAAGTCGATGGAAATAAAAGCTTTTTCCGGATCTTTCTGGGGGCGTAAGACTGACTGTGAATGTCTTGATTCAGGAGAGAGACGCGTGTTCAGGCAGCTAGCACAGTGCAAGGTCGGAGGATGTACACGTTTTTTTTAACATGTTTTCACAGCGGTGTGATCAAAAGGTTTTCGCAACACATTGTCCCCGTACTGTGAATGTTATTTATTGTCCCTATCAAGTTATCAAGGCTATCGACACCTGCATTTTCTCAGGACAAAGGTTTTTCATGCAAGTTTTCTTATTGTCAAGGCTCTGACAAGGGATGGACAGTGGGGGTTTTTTCACAATACAGAACAGAGGGTCAGGTGACCATGTTACATCCCAGGCACGCTCGTATCATTTCCTGTTCAGCTCTCGTCTGTTCAACTCGTCTGAGTTGATGATGACATCAGTGTCTCGGACCCAACACAGGCTGGGGTCACAGGGGCCCCTGCATGCTGACTCGTCCCGCAGCATGTGACCCATCCCCATCACCACGGCGATGGGCGATTGTTAACACACCGGAATGCTGACAGAAGAACAGGCTGTACAGATTGGGTTTTTTCTGCTTTTCTCACTCATGCACATGCCGATATCAGACACACACATACACACCATAAGCACGCATTCACACAGTCGTACGCAGAGACAACAACCACACACGCACACCCACAGACACACACACGCACACTCATACATTCAAGGTCCAGCCCCTCCTCCGATCCCCACACCCTTCCATCATTCCATCCTCTCCTCCTCCATCAAAATGGAAATGACAGACAGCCAATCTATATGTTAATAGTGCACAGGTAGTCTATACAGTACTATAGCTTTCTGCCAAACCATCACCGAGGGCCAACACTACTCCTGTTGGCTTGTCCTGCTCAACATAGACATCTTGGGAGAAAATGGAGATTTTAGATTAATGACGTTTTCTATTTTCCACCACTTTGTCCGGTAGGACAATGTGGCATTGCGTTTGGCATTGCCTCAGAATTCCAGCGGCAAGAGACATTCCAATGAGCCAATCGAATTCCGTCTGCAACAGATGTCAAGAATTGGCCTATCAACTGTCAGGAAAATGGACGCACTTCCTCGTCTTGAATTTACACAGCAGGGAACGGCTGCCATTTTGAGCGCGAGTTTGCTGGACGTGCCTTTTGTGGTGTGTTGTTTTGTTCGTCTTTATTGGCCTCAGTGCAGATCTCATAGCTAATTGAGCAGGTGTATTACAGTTTAATAGGTTATTGATCAGATCGGATGGGACATCAGTCCTGCAGAGCAGACAAGGATTTGTAGCTTGTGACAATTAGAGTCTGGCCAGGTTGGGGGAGAGGAAGAAAGTGATCTGTCGATAAGTGCAGGATAAGATGTTGAAGTATTCGCTCACGCCAAGGTCATCCAGAACCACAACAGCACAGACACAAGAAAACCCCCCCGGAAAATCCATCTGTCAGTTTTAGACACTTCAGTTATGAAGTCTCTCTTTGTCCGAAAAGGCTGAACTTAAAGTCTGATGGGGGTATGTCATGAAGGAATGTCTCGCTGTAAAAGAAATGGGGAATGTAAAGAGATAGATTCATCTGTAGGTGGAATCGCAGACACTGTTATGGAGCTTCATATACAACAAGCAACTTCTATCTCTGACATGAATACCTTTCCTTTTCACTCTTACCGGGCTATTGTGTTTAATTTCCAAACCCAGAGAAAATATTAGTTTGGAGTCTGTGAGAAGACAGAGGAGGGGGGAAGGAGTGGGGGTGAAACGTGAAGGATAGAGAGAGAGAGGTAGAAACAGAGAGAGGGAGAGGGAGACAGAGACAGAGGGAGGGAGACATAAGAGAAAGAGAGAGAGAGAGATAGAGAGAGAAACAGAGAGAGGGAGTGGTAGACAGAGACAGAGAGAGGGAGGGAGGGAGGGAGGGAGGCATAAGAGAGAGGGGGAGAGAGAGGTAGATAGAGAGAGAAACAGAGAGAGGAAGAGGTAGACAGAGACAGAGACAGAGAGAGAGAGAGAGGGAGGGAGGGAGACACAAGAGAGAGAGGTAGATAGAGACAGAGAGAGGGAGGGAGGGAGACATAAGAGAGAGGGAGAGAGAGAGGCGCTCCTCCCTGGTTCCTGACATATTCAGTATGCTGCACAGGGAACACAGTGTTCCTTGCCAATTTAAGAGCAAGTTGTTATTGTTCTCCACTGAGACCTGCCTGGCTGTGACTCAGACTGCATCTCCAACCCAGAACAGAGCTAGGTCAGTGCAGTCGCCTTCACCCACACCAGCCGCTCTACACACACGCTGGACAGTAACACAAGACCAGGATGGAAGGCTTTAGCTCTCTAGTTCATGTGGTGTGGAGCCTCTCAGTCCTCTCCACCCAAGCCAGCTGTGTATCAGATAGATACAATGTCCCTCCCCCATTTACAAGCAAGACAGAGAGAGAAGAGAGAGAGAGAGAGAGAGAGAGAGAGAGAGAGAGAGAATGACTGAGAGGACAAGTGAGAGAGAGAGGTCAGAAGTGATGGGAATTTGATGTACTAAAGATAGAAAAACGTCAGACATGTCTCCATAGCAACATTGTCTGACCTCAGGTTCTCTCTCTCTCTCTCTCTCTCTCTCTCTCTCTCTCTCTCTGTCTTTGTCTTCAGTCTTTAGTGTCCGATGTCACCTCAATTATCCCCAGATCCAATCAGAGCATTTGTCTACCGCTTGGGTTCACTAATGGAAGGTTATAGGGTGCTGAGCTACAGTCACTAATACAAACATATGTCTCCCTATCAAACTGTCTCCCTACCAACCTGTCTACCTGCCACCCTGCCTATCTGTCTCTCTGCCACCCTGTCATGAGACTGATCTCACCGCTCACACCACGATACACAAACAACAGCAGGAACCTGCGACTCTGCCCTGAGCTTCAGCGCCGTGACCACACGCAGCTCCAGGGACTTCAGAGAAGCGTTCGGCACGAGGACCCAGGAGTCTCCTGCTTCTTAGGATGACAGCTGAGCGGTGATATTTCTGGAGACTCCAGCCGAGAAGAAGATGTTAGTGCAGCAGCACTATCGGGGTGAGTAGCCAGTCCTCCCCCGCTGGGTGGGAGGGGTCACACCTCGCAGCAGGGGATCATCTTTTCCACTACATCAGCAAGGGAGCGTGCGCGCTCACACTTGTGCAGGTGCGGTGTAGTCACGGTACCAAAGGCGACAGACGTTCTCCACCGTTGTTTTTTGTGTTTGTTGTTTTACTGTTCCACCCCAGATAAGGTGGTGGCTCAGTTTGATCTGCAGACTGATCCCAGCTGCCTGAGGAGAAGAGAGACGTCAACCTGCGTCTCTGTGGCATCTGTCCTCCTCCTCGTGGCTCCGTTTGAAGGAACTCGTTTCTTTCCCCCTGCATCAACAAGAACCGTTTGGACAGATTAGTAAGGATTTGGAAAATGGGGTTGGACGAGAGACGTTTTAAAGCTTGTATTTCCCAAGTGCTCTCCCTTCCCAAGAATCTGATTAAGTGAAAATGGATGTTGAAGTACCATCAATTATTCAATTAGATTTGAAGTCAGTTGAGAAGGAGCATTTAGTAGGGGCATAGACGTTTCAAATCCCAATGGAGTTAAAGGCAAAAAAACCCCCGGTAGTACTGCTCTTGATCTCTCACCACTGTTGAAATGCAGACTGCAGACACTACATCTAAATGCATAGTCATCGATTTATCAGTCCAACTGAACGCTCTCCCAGCACGCGAGAGAGACTTACAGTATCTCCAATTGCCGAGCCTTCACAATTCATCCATCACACTGACATCTGTCATGCCTCCTAAGGACAGCAGTTTATATTGCTGATCCAGACATTTCATATACTGTCTCACGCACCGGCCATGCTGGCATGTCTTTTCTTGGCAAAACAGTAAACATATCCTTCCAGCCGCACGCTGTCGTATAAAGAGCATGCCATAACAATGTAAGAGATTTTCATTGAGCAGTAAATGTTCCTGTCAGAGCCTCTCCCCCTGCTGACAGGCTAATATTTATCAGACCGGGGGGGAACTTTGAGGTGTTTGTGGGAAAAGGGGAGATGAAAACGGCACAAAGTCCTCTGGATTTAACGAGACAGTGAAGAGAGGTAAATCTCCTCTCTGAGACTCCCCACTCTGGAGGCTGTTGATGCACTGTGACATGAGGCGGGGGTGGGGGGGAGAGAGCAGTGAGAGAACTGAAGAGATGCAAAAGACGGAAGAAAGGCAAGCGAACGGCACAAGAGACGGAAGCAGTGCACCTAGGAGAAGGCCAGCATCGCCAGGGATGGAGACTTGAGAAGAAAGTTCCCTCAGTAGGCGAAGAAGACCAGAGAAGAGCAACGCACCCACTCAGCCCAACGTGGGCTCCCGCACCGAGAACTGTGAGGAGCCGCCCCAAGGAAGCACAGCGGGGCCAGGAATATGAGAGGAGGGCCCAAGGCAAAGAACACGGGGGGCCAGGATGGAGGACGGGCCAGGAAGAAACAGCAGGGGCCAGGATGATACGACCGGCGAGGGCAGGAAGACAGGGGAGAAGCCGCACCTCCAGGCGTAGGCAAGGCAGGAAGACAGGGCGGATGATAGACGCGAGGCGCAGTGAAGACAGGGGCCAGGCCCTTCGCAGCCAAGCGGATCGGTGGAGGAGGGTGTTGCAGAAAAGACAGGGGCGGGCCCACAGGATGGTCTGGAGGGGGCAGGAAGACAGGGGCGCATCTATGGAGACGCCCCAGACCCCCCCTCCCCCAAACCCTCCCCACCCCCCACCTCCCCCCCCAACAACCCCAGCACGCAACCACAACTCCACCAACACACCAACCCCCCGCCCTACTCACACACATACCCACCCACCCACACATACAAACACACAACCAGACACACACAAAAACACAAACAAACACAAAAACACACAAAAACACACACACACACACACCCCACACCCCTCCCACCCAAACCCACCCACCCTCACCCACACACACACACTTTACACACACATTACACACATAAACACACACCGCACACACTCGCACAGTCACTTGCGCGCACACGCACACACCCCACCCCACCCTCCAACCCCATACCCCACACAAAGAAAAAACTACCCCTTCCCCTCCAATACAACACCCTAACCTCCCACACAAAACAACAAACACAAACAAAACCCCCACCTTCCCCACTCCAACCTCCCACCCCCCACACCACAACAACCACCCCACACGCCAACATAAAAATAACAACACCATTTTCCACACAACCAACACCTACACAGCAAATCCAAACGCAGTTGTTATGGAGGGCAGGAAGACAGGGGGCAGGAGGGCAGAGAAGTTCTGCAGTTGAGTGTGACAACAAGCTTTGTGGGGTAAACTGAAACTAAATAAAGAAGGAAGCGCTATCTATCCTTTTTTTTGTCTCCCTCTTCCTGCACCAATTATCTGAATCGTAGAGAAGGCTACAGGATCTGTGAATGCTTGGTAGAGACATCACACAGCCAAACCCCTGCTGCTCTCAGCATACACTAGCTGTGTGGGAGGATGGCCTCATGGATCTGTACAGTACAGACTATCTGCACAGAACACATTCTCCCTGTACAGTGTGAAATATATAGGTGTGCGCACGTGTCTGTGCCATACTTGTATGTGTGTCCGCACGTGTGTGTCTGTCATGCTTGTGTGTGTGTCTTTCTGTGTGTGTCTGTCCTGCTGGTGTGTGTGTTTGTCCGTGTGTGTCTGTCATGCTGGTGTGTGTGTGTGTGTGTCTGTCTGTCTGTCTGTGTGTGTCTGTCATACTTATGTGTGTGTATGTCTGTCTGTCTGTCTGTGTGTGTCTGTACTGCTGGTGTGTGTGTGTGTCTGTCTGTCTGTCTGTGTATGTCTGTCATGCTGGTGTGAGTGTTTGTCTGTGTGTGTCTGTCATGCTTGTGTGTGTGTCTGTCTGTGTGTGTCTGTCATGCTTGTGTGTGTGTTTGTGTCTGTGTGTGTGTGTCTGTCCTGCTGGTGTGTGTCTGTCCTGCTGGTGTGTGTCTGTCTGCTCCCCAGCCCCCTGCTGTGCACAGGGCTAATGAGTGCAGTGGGGAGCCAGGCTTCCAGCCTGATGTGAAAACAGCCGACAAGCGCAGCAGCTCTGGGAGGGATCCACTGGCTCCTGTCTACATGACGACCAGGCAGGTCTTCTGCTTTCTCCTCCACCCAATGGCTCTGCTGCTTGTTGTGTCTGCATCTGTCAGCTGCGATACGGCAGCCATGTGTCCACCGTGTCTGCTTGGATGATAAACAACCAAGACCCTATAATGAGCATTGATCCTTTTGAGCAACACCAAATACGGAACCATTTCAACATCTGCTGTTTTCATCAATGAGTACTGCTTTGAGTCTGCAGCGTTGCTTTTAGTGTTGTGTCCCTGCGATAACTCTGATCTGTGACTGAAAGCAAACCGACTGCAACCCTCGTACAATGCTGTCGTGCTGTTCCGCGTAGTTTATCAACGGTGTAGCTTACCTCTCCGCGAATCATCCCGGGTGTCACCTGCGAGCGCCCAACTGCTTGTGCCATCGCCACAACCGGGGAAAGAGGCAGGCCACGCTCTCCAAAACGACGCCTCTCGAGATACCGGAAGCCTTTGACGACCGAATTAAGAATTCATTTAAAAGTGTAAGCTTGAAAACACTCTGAGAAGCAATTACTGTTCCTGTCTGGGATCCGGTCTCGGGAGGTGCAGGCGTGTGCCGTACTATTTTCAGGAGTACCATGGGCTCCCTGCTGAGAGGGTGTTAGTGACGCGTCTCAGCTAGATGTGAAAGATATTTTTCTCATTCTTCCGATTCCACTTTATCCCTCCATCCACTCTGCTCACCTACCTTCATCATAACAGTTCGGCAAGGATCTGTTGGAGTGGAAGGAGAAGGTAATGGTTTTGCCCTGACACCACCCATCCTAACACCAACCATCCAGACACCAACCATCCTAACACCAACCATCCTAACACCACCCATCCAGACACCAACCATCCTGACACCACCCATCCTAACACCAACCATCCAGACACCAACCATCCTAACACCAACCATCCTAACACCACCCACCTTTACACCAACCACCCTGACACCAACCACCCTAACACCAACCATCCTAACACCAACCATCCTGACACCAACCACCCTGACACCAACCACCCTGACACCAACCACCCTAACACCAACCATCCTAACACCAACCACCTTTACACCAACCACCCTAACACCAACCATCCTAACACCAACCACCTTTACACCAACCACCCTGACACCAACCACCTTTACACCAACCACCCTAACACCAACCACCCAGACACCAACCATCCTAACACCAACCATCCTGACACCAACCACCCTGACACCAACCATCCTAACACCAACCACCCAGACACCAACCACCCTGACACCAACCATCCTAACACCAACCACCCTGACACCAACCACCCAGACACCAACCATCCTGACACCAACCATCCTGACACCAACCATCCTAACACCAACCACCCAGACACCAACCACCCAGACACCAACCACCCTGACACCAACCACCTTTACACCAACCACCCAGACACCAACCATCCTGACACCAACCATCCTAACACCAACCATCCTAACACCAACCATCCAGACACCAACCATCCTAACACCAACCATCCTAACACCAACCACCCTGACACCAACCATCCTGACACCAACCATCCTAACACCAACCATCCTGACACCAACCACCCTGACACCAACCACCCTGACACCAACCATCCTGACACCAACCACCCAGACACCACCCACCTTTACACCAACCACCCTAACACCAACCATCCTAACACCAACCATCCTAACACCAACCACCCTAACACCAACCATCCTAACACAAACTACGCTAATCATCCTAACCTGAACCAAGCTAACGCTAATCACACTGACCCTCACCACCATCAATTGTTATGCTAACCCTCGGCTCCCTTCCGACAGTAGCTTCCAGAACATCCCGCCCCTCTGACAGAGGGTCTTCGCCACCCCTCTCTCTCTCTCTCTCAGGACAGTATGCTGGGTCGGTCCCTTATTGTATTCCACCCTTGGAGCTGTTAGCCTCACGATCAAGCTTACTGTCCATCCCTCTTCTCCTGAGCTGGAGGGCGCGTGCAGTCGCCAGCCAGCCAGCCTGCCTGCCATCACCACCACCATGGACGATGAAAATGATTCATACGCTGTTTGTTTACCCTCCTCGGTAAATCTGGAAGAACAAGTAAACACGTTCCCGTTCCCTGCACGAAAGCAGGGAGAGGTTGGACGAGAGTGAAGGTCTGTCTTTCGTTTTGCTTCGTCCTTCAGAAGTGTGCGAGGGTTCTGATTTATGAGCGGAGCTTCAGGTCTGGTTCTGGTTCAGGACATGTGACAAGTTGTTTGGACTCTGGGAGCTAGCAGACAATGACTGGACCGGGCTCTGAGCTTCTTGGCCGTGTCCGGACGTGGTCCACCCAAGCTGGCAGGAGCCGGACATGATTGATGGAGGCCAGAGTCAGGGGTGTTGTGCACACAAACGCCACATGCACACACACGCTCCCAAACTCTGAAGAAAACACACAGAGAAGTGTATAAATAACTTCCAAACACCAATTCTTTCCTTTTTTTTTGCTTCTTTTCCCTGTCTATCTCCCTTTATCCATAAAGCACTCTTATACAGACAAATGCAAGTTCTCTCTCATGAGACTCCATATTCACACCACACCGTGTGCCATTTAATAACACGGTCACCTTCATAATGGTTGAGAGGCTGAGAGACTGGGCAGGGCAAGACAGTCCGTCAAATTCAAATCTACTATAAATTAGCTGTCCTTCCTACTCATCTCATGAACTGTGGATGAAAATACAAGGCAGGATTTCTCCAACGCCGCTCATGTTCTGACAGGTTGATGTGCACTGCCCCCTGTTGAGATGCACTGGTATTGCACACTGTGGCACATTTGAGCTTTTATGGGGTTCCGGGATTTATAAAACCGCACAGTGGTGCATTATTTTGACTTGGCAACACGAGACTATCCGGCTTTCATGTGCCTGACTGCAGATGACCATGTGCATGTGGGTCTGTTTGTATTTGTTTGTGTGTATTCATGTGTGTGAGCGTGTGTGTGTGTGTGTTTGTGTGTCTTCCCACACAAGGAGGTCACAGCCAGTAATTACATTCACAGACTAAAGGTTGGTGTTAACAAGACAGAGCCACTGATTACCCTGCGGAAATTAACCTGCACAAAGACTGCAGTGGACACACACACACACACACTCAAACACACACACACACACACTTAAACACACACACACACACTCAAACACACACACACACACACTTAAACACACGCACACACACACTCAAACACACAAAGCAGTGGTACACTGGCTTGACATTTTCACTCGACGTAGATAGGGTGCTCTCACATGTGACATTTTGGCACCCGGCCCTCCATTTCCATCCTTCTTCCCTTCATCCCCCTCTTCCTGGATCCTCATTAAAACCTGCAAGACAATTAACAGAGTGGGACCCTGTAACCTTTTCCCTCTCTCCTCTTCCTCCCAGCCTTGGCTGCAGCCATCTCCTCACCACCCCAGCTGGCGATAGGCTGGTTGCTTTATCCACCCAAGTGATGGTGTTTTATAAAGCAGCCATCCACGCAGCAAGCATTCTGAGCCGGTGTGTTCCGCATAAGTCCTGGTGCGCTTTCGCAGGCAGAGGGAAAGAGGTTTTGATTTCACTGATGCGATCGAGGCCGTCCCCGAGCACGTAAACAATCCTCTTCGTCTGATACGCAGAGTGCTGCAGGACAATACTGTCTGTCAGGATTTTTTCTCCTTCTTTTGTTTGTACAATCAAACGTGTGAAAATAAGCAGCTATACACATCACTTCCTCCCTGCCTCCGCTTGCCTCGAGTCAGCCAGGCACGGTCGTGATGGAGGACTGATTACAGGCAGCCATGTGGAGGCGTGATATATGTTCGGTCTTTGTTTGGCAAAAAAAAAGAAGGAAAAAAGTAACTCCACTCTAAACCTCTCTAACCAGCCCAGAAGTGTTGGCGCACACATGATTTCTCTCTCCTTCTCGCCACCCCCCTCTCTTTCACTTTCTGTCCCTCCCTCCCTTTCTCTCCCCATTCCCTCTTTCTCTCCCACCCCTCTTTCTCTCTCATGTCGCATTCAGACAAGAGAAATCAAACCTGCTCATCCATCACTTTTTCAATTAGCCACTGATTAGGACGGATGGAGGGCTGTATCGACATATCATTAGCCCAGGATATCATGGCTCTCCTTCAGTTACGCTTGAAGCTGGGCTGGGCCAGAGTCACAGACTGCTGGGAGGGAGATGGAAGCTTGATGAAGATTTACATTCGAAAATGTTTATCTTAAAAAATACATTTCAGTCACTTTAATCCAAAGTGACAAATGGGTAATGTGAAACAGAACATAATCAGCATGGAGAAAAACTATATAAACGTTTTAGTTGGTAGCATAGATAGCTGTCTAGATAGCTGGCTGGCTGCATAGGCAGCAATCTTGTTGTGTAGATAACTGTCTGGCTGTATAGCTTGTTGTCTTGTCCAGATAACTGGCTCGCTTCATAACCTGTTGTCTTGTTGTCAAGATAACTGGCTGGCTGTATAGCTACCTGTCTTGTTGTCCAGATAACTGGCTGGCTGTATAGCTAGCTGCCTTGTTGTCTAGATAGCTGGCTGGCTGCATTGCAAGCTCTCTTGTTGTCTAGATAGTTGGTTGGTTGGTTCTTCTACAGTAATATATTCTGTTCTACACAGCATTGTGTTTATGGTGATGTTACCCTGGTATCATTACCAACGCTGGATAAAGATGTAAAGTGCTCTGGGTACACTGCTGGGGAGAAGAGCGTTGGAATCAGAACAGTTTGTTTTTATCCAATTAGCAACAAAACATCATAGTTGGAGATGAAAGGGTGGAACCCTGGTGAGGCAGGGTTACACAATATCACAATCGAAGGTTGTTCCAAGGCAAGAAGGATAGAAAGGAGAAATGTAGAAATGAATGGGAGGGAGGGAGGAAGGAAGGAAGGAAGGAAGGAAGGAAGGAAGGCAGGAAGGAAGGCAGGAAGGGAAGAATGAAGGGAGGTGAAGCCTTCTCCCAGACCATCCAGAGGGAAAACTCTTGGGGGTCAAGATTGATTGATCCATTGATTCATTGATCCATTGATCCTGGTATGTCTAGAAGGGATCCATCAATACCCCAGAAGAGCTCTGCTAGATCTCCATATGGGTCACCTGCAGCTGGAGAAGCCCTTCCACACCTCATCACAAACAGGTCAGTTACCATCCTTGCTCGTTCGGCATCGCTGTGAACTTCTGCCAACATTGCACGTGTCGTGCAATTGTTCCTTCTTAAAGTGCTACCAAAGCTCCTTCGAAATGGCTACGTCTTGATTGCTGGAGTGAACAGCGATTCCACACATCTGAAATATTCAAGCTGGGCTTGACTGGTTTGAGAGCCGTGCTAAATAACAGTTATCAAACAAATTATTGGTGTATACAGACAGGGGTGAACTGTTGAGATTGAAGAGACCATGTTGAGGCTGAAGGAGGAGACTGTGTAGAGGCTGAGGAGTCATTTAGAGGCTGTGAGAGGAGGTTGTGTAGAGGCTGGGGATATGGTTGTGTAGAGGCTGGTGAGGTGGCTGTGTTAAGTCTGGGGAGGTGGCCATGTAGAGACTGAGGAGTCGTAGAGGCTGTGAGAGGAGGTTGTTTAGAGGCTGGGGAGAAGGCTGGGGATGAGGCTGGGGAGAGGCTGGGGATGAGGCTGAGGGAGGATGTGTTGAGGCTGGGAAGGGGGCCTTGTAGAGGCTGAGGGTAAGCGATGGGGGCTGGGAGGAGCGGGCAGCACCCACCCGTCTGCCCTGCCCTGGGAAAGAGGAAACCATTAATGTCGCTGTGAGTGGGACCGTCTCCAATAGGAAACCATGCAGAATAAACACGACCTGAACACTCTGTCTCGTTCACATGACCCTGAGTAACTGGCTGTGTAATCAGCCGCCTGCTAGTACACCTAGACAGTGCTGTGTGTGTGTGTGTGTGTGTGTGCGTGCATGCGTGTGTGCGTGCGTGAGTGTGTGTGCGTGCATGAGTGTGAGCGCGCGCGTGCGTGTGTGTGTGTGCGTGCGTGCGTGCGCCTGTCTTCATGTGTACGTCTGTGTCTCCGTGGGTGCCTGTGTTTGTATATATGTGTGCGTTCTGTTTGCATGTGTTCCGGAGTGTTCCATTTGTGTTAGTAGAAGTGTCCAAGACTGTTCTGTCTCAGCATGTGTGTCCTGGAGTCTACAGAGAGAGGATAGATGGGCACATGGTTCATTTGAGTCTCATCCTATATTTCACCTCCTAAGAGGTTTTACTGGCTTGCCAAGACTGTGGCAGTCTCCTGTTGACATTGTGTGATCATTTAGCTAGGATGGGGTTTGGAATTTCCAATTCTCAGAATGTGATGATGTCCAGATGTATCGGCAACACTGTGCACCACACAGGAGGCAATTCCTCCTGCAACCACAGAGGGGCAGTAGAGGACTGATGTTGAACAGACCACCCACACACTCATAAGGTGTTTGTTGTTTCCTGATGCATCCTTGACTTTGGGTTCTCTGGTAAGCTGCAAGAAACCAATACTAGTGACACCTTAAAGTAAAAAAACAACAACATGCAATAATAGTTTTGATATATAACCCTAATATGCCTGGTTTATGTCCATGGTCAACTAACAGCAGAGGGAGGGGGATGTAGGAGGAAGGGTGTTTGGTTAAAAACAGCGTCTCCTTCATCCAGATATTTCACCCACTTTCTGATTTACTTCCATTCTGCAGAACAATAACAGGCCCTTATTCATTATTTCCCTGATTTACTATGTGAACGGTGCTCCGGTCTGGGTTCTGAAGTGGAGTCATTTCACTTGGTGATGAGCCAGCGTGCTAGCTAGCTAGCCTCAGCCAATCCATAGCAGCCTCCTTCTGAGTTGCTCTCCAAAAGGAAATCAGCTCTGAAGGCAGGTCACAGCCCTGCTGAAACCACCTGAGTATCGTATACAATCATGCCTGCATCAGGGGCATGCAAGGGGTGGGGAGGGGGGGATTGAGTAAAAGAGAGAGTGTTTGTGTGTGTGTGTGTGTGTGTGTGTGGTGTGTGTGTGTGGGGGGGGTGATAAAGAACAAGAGAGGNNNGGGGGGGGGGTGTTGGGAAAGGCAAGCGAATGTGTGAAACTCTGCTATTCATGGCTTACAAATGCGACTTTCTAAAGAGGATACACCCTTTTGAAAACACACCGGGTTCAATTTGATTTCTCCCAGCAATCCAAACAGTGCAGATGAACACCATCCTACGTGACAGGGTACCCAAGCGTGGCTCAGTCCTGTAGGATGGCCTGGTTATCTTTATAGGCCTGTGTGTGGGGGTTGTGTGTGTGATGTGTGGGGGTGGCCTGGTCTACGTACGTGACTTTGTGTATGCATGTGCTCTTTAGATATGTGTGCACATGTGTGTGTGTGTGCGCGTGTGTGTGTGCGCGATGGTGTGTGTGTGTGTGTGTGTGCATGCAATGGTGTGTGTGCGTGTGGTTTTGACAGGGAGGGGGGTGGAAGATTAAGCGGAGGAGTGTCGAAAGAAGAGAGAGTAAAGAGGGTTCCCAAGGCAACCTGCTGCTCCCTGGCCCCTGCGAGGTAGCGTGGGGGACCCCTCGCCTCGGGTCTGAGCACCTGCACTCTGTTTGCACAGACAACACTGATTATTTTTATGATCTCTTTGCTTGGCAGAAGCTCACACTACAGGGCAGTGCTTCTCCCTGACATGCCTCATCCTGTGTCCTCCAGTTTACTGTCAGTTGCTCTCCATGGTAAGTAATTAGAGGCAGGGAGACAAAGACCCCGTATCTGACTCTCAGTGTCTCTGTGTCTCTTTCTCTCTCTTGCTCCATTTCTCTCTTCTTTTCCTTTCTTTTTCCTCTTTTCTTTTTTGTCTCTGTTTCCCTCTCTCTTCTTTTTGGGGGGGGGGAAGGCTGAGGGTCTAGAAGGCTGGGGGTCCGTAGAAGGGCTTTGGGGTCTAGGGGCTGGGGTCTATGGGGGCTAGGGGGCTCTATATAGGTCTGGGTGGTCTATGGGGCTGGGTGGATCTAGGGGCTTTGGGGGTCAGAAGGCTGGGGTTCTAGGGGTCTGGGGGTTCTAGGGGTGGTGGTCTGGGATGCTAAGGGGGCTGGGGGGTCTAGGGGGTGGGTGGTGTAGTGGGGCTGGGGGTCTAGGGTGGGGTAGGGGGTTCGGTTGTGGTAACTATGTGTCTGTGATTGTGTGGCTTTGATAGCAGAGTTTCTCTTTGGATGGAGGACAGGGTAATGATCTTGTGT
This sequence comes from Plecoglossus altivelis, assembly GCA_036571765.1. Taxonomy (NCBI): domain Eukaryota; kingdom Metazoa; phylum Chordata; class Actinopteri; order Osmeriformes; family Plecoglossidae; genus Plecoglossus; species Plecoglossus altivelis. The sequence continues at coordinate 4,689,349 of BROE01000004.1, forward strand.
TGTAGTCCAGCCAATGTGCCAGGGAGAGCTTGAGGCTGAATCATTTTTGAAGATTGATGACTCGTCAGTGCAAAGCTCGCGATTTCCCGTGTGTGGTTTCCTTCAATGGTTGACTCGGGCTGTGTGTCCGTCCAGCACACATACCTCACTTTGCCTCTGTTTTTCTTCCTTCCGCCACTTTCTCTCAGCGTGTCCTCCTCTCCTCAGCCGCTTCGTACGGCTCGCCCTCGCCCCTCGTGTACTGCGTCCGTAGCCCTCTCGTACGCTCCTCGCCAGCCCCTCGTACGCCCCCATCCCCCCTCAGAAGACCTTTGCATTTCCTGTTAGTCCCAATAATGCAGGAACAAGCAGCTCCACTTCCTGGTTCTCAGGCTGGCAGGGAAGGAACTGTGGTCTGGTCACACGGTGCTCACTGCTTCCCCTCGCCACCTACGCCCCACCCCCACCCTCCTCCTCCCCCCTCTCTCTCCTTCCTTTCCCCTTTGCCTCTCCTCCTCCTCTCAACACTACTTCCAGCCTTCCCAGCTCTCCGTCTCTTTCATCGTTGACGCATCTCACTTTAGAACGGAACAACAACTACCTCTGCACAAAAGTGTATTCACGTACACACTCTCACACGCACACACACACACACACACACACGGCCCACCTCTTCGCCCCAGGATCAGGATGTTCCCCCGATAGAAGGATATTTTCACAAAATGTCACAAAACACATCACACACACACAAACACATACACATGTACACACATACACACACACACATAAACACGTACACACACACACGTACACACGGTGAGTAACAAACACAGATTCTATATTTACAGGCGATCTTTATCTCCTGTGTCTGTTGTTGTTGTGTGGAAAAAAGGATGTGGAGGACATTTTCAAAGTAATGGAGAGGAAAACTTGGAACTCTTCTCACAGCAGAATGGAACACCTATCCTTGTCTGGGTGGATGCTTGTCAGAATACACCGTGGATTCATGGGAATTCATCTGGTAACTGCAGATTGTTTGTGAAGTGAAAAGCGGACAGGCAGTCTCATAACATGCCTAGACACTGGAGAGAAATAACCCTAATTGAATCACACATTGGCGAGATCCAGAGTAGATTCGTTCACAGCACAGCTGTGCGGTTATTTCCCTGTAGGAATGTTGCAGTCAGAGCCTGGCTGCTCTTCTCCTTGTCTCCTTTCCTCGGCTCCTTGTCTCCTCTCCCTCTCTCCTCTGCGCCTCCATTTCTTCAACCAGAACAAGGTTTTTCTCCTCCTCCTCTCCTCCTCTGCCTCTTCTTCGCTTCTCCTTTCCTCTGATGCTCCTTCACTCCTATACCTCTCCTCCTTTCTCCTCCCCTTCCCCCCTCTCTCCTCCCTCCTCACCTCCTCCTCCCGCCCTCCCTCCTTCTGTTTAGAGTCTCCTGTAGCGTGTCGTATTAGACGTCTTCTCCAGACCACAGCACCAGTCACATGCCTGCATTATTAACCAGTCCTGCTTGTTTATCCTGTGTGATCAACCTCAAAACAACTAGCATGATATGGTCCCCCACACACAGCACGTGTACACACACACACACACACACACACTGTGTATTTACCCTCCACCACAAGGCCCCAGTGCCCCCTGGGAAAACTGGGCACTCTTGTTACGGGCAACAATGGTGGCATTTAATACGAGTCACAGTTACTAGGCAACCACAAACCTACTGGACTGGTGTTGGATTACGGACAGTTACATAATTAATTGGACGTTGTGAATATTTAATATGCGAGCGTGGGGTAATTTACAACAGTGTGTAAATGGGCCTTCTCAGCCATCTCAGCCCTTGAGTGTGTGAGTGTGCGCGTGTGTGTGTGCGTGTGTGAAAGAGGGAGAGGGGCTGAGGGAAAGAGGTGGGGGAGGGAGAGAGAGAAAATTAGCAAAATGGAGAAAGGGGAAAGAGAAAGTGAGAGAGTGAAAAAGAGAGTGAAAAAGAGAGAGCGAGAGAGGTAAATGTGGTGTATGTATTCAGGCGGCCAGGGGGCTGGGGTGCCGGTGTCCTGTGGAAGGGATGCTCTGGTGCAGGGTGCAGGGTCTAGAGGTTGACTAGGAGAAGGATGGAGCACAGAGCATAGAGGCACAGAGAGTCCTTCACACTGGGCTAGCTGCTTCAAGAATCTCTTGTTCTCTGCATTAACACAAGCCTGGACACCAGAGAAGTGTAGAGGAAGAGAGACAGAGAGAGAGAGAGAGAAAGAGAAAGAGAGAGGTGGGGGGAGAGAGGAGGGAGATGGAAGCAGAGATGAGGAAGGATGTGTTCAAATTCCTGCGCTCCATCCTGTCCGCTGTTCCAGTCGTGTGACAGTCCCTGTGGAAGGACAGGGACAGGTTTGCCACAGAGCCCGCAGGAGTGACCCTGCAGCTGCTGTTCTGAGTCTGGCCAGTAGGGGTCGACGGCCATCACAAAGTGGTGCGTTGGAGCCGAGGCCCCACAGGTGGTGAGCGGGGACCGGTGACCCTGGACTGAATGCATCCTCCAGGACTGTGTCCATTCACACAAAGCCCTCTCATCCCCCAGGCCTGCTGGTCAGAGAGGACTGACCTCTGCTGGGGGAAGCAGGGAGATGGAAAGAGGGGAGGAGGATAGGGGAGAGAGACAGAGAAACAGAGTAGGAGGGAAAGAGAGAGAAAGAGGAAAGAGTAAGGGGCACATTTATGGCTTACATTATAGCAAGAAATATCTGTTATGAGAGGAGGAGAGACCTGCAGTGTGGGGATGTGAATGGAGAGAGCAAGATGGTGCGAGGTGAAAGGAGAGCGATAAGAGGATGTGATCAGAGGAAGATGGAGATGGCTGGAGGTGAGAGGGCAATTATTTCCTCATACTACTCCCACCTCAACTCCATGCTCCTTCCAGCTTCCCCTGAGATCACACATACACACACACACACACACACACAGACACCTAACCCATGGCAGGGGGGCAGGGGCTGGTGAGACCTATGGGAGCAGGGTGCGTGTGTCAGGTTTCATGCTGAAGGTGCGTATGAAGAGGAGGGAAGGAGGGGGCTGGAGGAGGAGGGGCAGGAGCAGGAGGGGGCTGGGGGGGCAAGAGGAGGGGGAGGAGGGAGGGGGAGGAAGGGGGAGGCTGCAGGGCGACTGCGAGGACCAGAGGACGAGAGATGGGTCTCTGATCCGTCAAGGGGCTGGGGGTGAGGGGTGAGAACAGGGAGGGGTGGATTCAGAGCTAGGGGAGAAGGAGGAAGAAACATGTTGGAAGAGCGAGAGGAAGGGGGAGGGAGGAAAGAGATCCTTGCAGCTAATATCAAAGGAGTTAATGAGTTTACATACACTAAATATATTGCTTTTACAGAATGGTTTTATCCTAACTCTATCCATCTGAGAGTAGTACAAGGCAGCACATTTAGCACTGTACTACAGTGTGTTTACACCAAGGTTGCCATCACATGGCCTGTTTACAGAGCAAGACACTGATACAGAGAGGTGACCCCAGCAGATTGAGGGATCTGCCAGTTTAAATACCCTCTACACTTAGGAGAACGCACCAGTAATACTTATAGCATGGTCTCTGTCACCAACACAAGCCTCTGTTTATCTCCTATGGGCTTGGCCGCGTGTGTGAGTGTGTGTGCCCATGTGTGTGTGCGTGTGTGTGTGTGCGCGTGTGCCCATGTGTGGGTGTGTGTGTGTTAAACAGAGGGTTGGTTTAGTGATGCTGACGATCCACATCCTCCATCTGCTTTCACAACCTATTAATTAGAGCACTGCTATGACAGTCATGGCCTGTGGCTCTCTGTTCTGCTCCCTCCTCCCTCTCTCTCCTCCTCCCTCTCTCTTTCTGCATCTCCCACTCCCTCCCTCCCTTTCTCTCCTCCTCCCTTTCTCTTTCTGCCTCTCCCACTCCCTTTCTAGGTCTGTCTCCTCCTCCCTCTCTATTTCTGCATATCTCCCTCCCTCCCTCCCTCTCCTCCTCCCTTTCTCTTTCTACATCTCCCACTCCCTCCCTAGCTCTCTCTCCTCCATCTCTTTCTGCATCTCTCACTCCCTCCCTAGCTCTCTCTCCCCCCTCTCTCTTTCTGCATATCCCACTCACTCCCTCCCTCCTTCTCTCTCCTCCTCCCTCTCTCTTTCTGCATCCCACTCTCTTTGCTTCTCTCTTCTTTCCTCCCTCTCTTTTTGCATCTAGCCCTTCCTCTCCCTCCCTTTCTCTCTCTCTCTTTCTCCATCTCTTTTTCTCAAATGTCTCTTCCACCCCTGTCGCAGCCCGAGTTCTTGTTCTCTCTGAGCATGTCTGCCTCTCTGTCGTTGCCCCTCCCGCTCCCTCTCTCACTCTCTGATTTGTCCTTTCATCCTCCCTCCATCCTGCAGTTTTCATGACCTTGAGCTTTCTTTCCATTGCATACTGAAACACTTGCGTACATGTTGCTGCTTGTAAACAGACCTGTTTGAGATCAGCCTGGTCTAGTGACAGACTGAGTGTATGCTCTCAGTCGCTCTCTCTCTCCCTCTCTAACTCTCACCATCCCATCTCTTGGTATTTAAAAGGGTGGTGTTGCTATTGTATCTCAATGATGTTACCTTTCATTCCCTCCAACTCTCACATTTCCATTGTCTCTCTCTCTCTCTCTCTCTCTCTCTCTTTGTCTCATACTTTAACAATGTTTCACTTGCATTCTCTCTCTTTTTTCTTTCTTTCTCTGTCTTTCTCTGTCCTTTTTTCTGGCTCCCCTCTCTCTCTCTTCCCCTCTCAGGGGGACAGGGGAGCTTGAAGAGATAAGCACATGACTACAGTTTTACTAGCAGAGTCAGAAAGGATATACCTGAACAAACATGCACGGCGTGTGTATCATGACTGGCAGCGTGTGTGTGTGTGTGAGTGGGAATTCATCGTTTGGCAAGCGTGTTCGTGCATATCTGTGTGTGTGTGTGTGTGTGCGTGTGCACGTGTGTGCGCGCGTACACGCGTGCGCGTACGTGTGTGCGCGACTGAGCGTGCAGGATAGGGTGTAATTTATCAAGGGTACACTGAGGATCGTAACTGAACAGATCCCATGGGATGGTGTGGTGGATCTCCCTGTGCCCAGAGCGGGCCCTGGGAAGACACCTGATGTCCCTCGCATAAAAACAACACACACGCCCTGTCAAAGAGCAACGGCAGGAAGGATGGAGGGAGAGGAAAAGAGAGATTAAAAGAGGGAGGGAAAAGAGAGAAATGAGCAGAGTGGGAATGCCTGGAGAGGACGAGGGAGAAAGGGGCCAGGTGAAAATGAGTGTGTGTCTGAGAGAGAGTGTGTGGTGAGGGGAGCAGGGTTACAAGGAGAGATGTAGTAATTGGGGTCGTGCCTTAGCAAACACGCCTCGCTGGCAGGCGCTGGCTGACTGGAAACATGTCTTGGAAAAGAGAAAAGGAAAGAGCTGCATGATGTAGGTTATACAATTATTCCCCTCAGTGAGCACTGATGGTTTAGTCCATGTTAGTGTCCAAGTGGGGTGTTACAGGCCTTAAGATAATGGGCCATACCATATAGGGGAGCAGTTTATGCTCTCTGAGTGGAGTCCTTCATCTTTATATCCTCATCCCTCCCTCCCTCCCTCCCTCAATGTCTCTCTCTCTTTCCTTCCTTCCTTCCTTCCTTCCTTCCCTCCCTCCCTCCATATTTCTTTTTCTCTCTCTCTCGTTACCTCTCTCTCTACCCCTCACCCTCCACCCCTGTGGATTTTCATCATGAGATGAGGTTACGGGATGAGCTTGTTTGTAATTCCCTCTCTCACGCGTGGTGTGAATGGTTGTTGTGTTGTGTAGGCTAGTCCGTTTCCTCCTTCGACCGAGGGAGCCTCGGACCGCTGCAGCAAACAAAGCAATAAATATCCATCCCTGTTTGATCGCAAAGAAGAGGAAGAGGCTTTGATCACTTTTCCTGGAACACACGGAGGCACACCTACTAACCTACAGCACTGCAGGAGGTGTTTTTTCCTCCTGAAAGAGGAGAGAGAGAGAGAGAGAGAGAGAGAGAGAGAGAGAGAGAGAGAGACACACAAAGATAGGAACTGGTGAGGTGCTTTCAACCTGAAAAAGGACAGACAGACAGACAGACAGAGACAGACAGACAGACAGAGAGAAAAAGACTAGGGAGGGGTTGCTGACAGTGAGAGAAAAACCAAACAGAGAGAGGAGTGTCATGGCTAGTCTCCAGCATCAGTCAGACTCCAGGATGTTCAGAGGACCTGTTCTGGTCCACTGACTGATATCCAGCTGCTTCTCCACTGAACAGTCATGCTCTACTAAGACATATTTCTACAAAGTAGAAAGTACAAAGTAGAAATCACAAAGAGACAGACACACACACTCTGTCATCTGGGATCCCAGAGGAGCGGTAACGAATCAGAGGACGGAGACAAAAGGGATATCCAGGAAGTCTCGGTGATTGGGTAGTAAACACCATGTGGAGCAACGTTGTCCTTAAAATAGATTGGAATGGAATCTACTACACCGAAGTCAAGGAAGGTGTTGATGCACCACAAGAAGGGAAGTTACGCTGTTGGGATGTAACTGAAACAGATCCAGAATCTTTGGGTCAGAGCTGCAGAAGTTGATTTGGTTTGGCTAGGCTGGGGATTCCAACCGATTTCTTTCAGCTGAGTGATTTAAACCAAGCAGGAAACTGCTGTAGACCTCTGATGGGCAGTAGGTCACCTGTTAGTTGGTCTCTTACCTGCAGAGAGAGACTGGCTTCATCCATCAATTACAAAGTTGAAAAGAATCATTTGAGCTTCACTTCTGATTGGTTGGATGGCGGAAAAACATCTAATGATTGGTTTGACCTCTCTGCTGGACACACCCTTCTAATCTTTCAATTTACTCCAACATTTTGCCCGACAGAATCTCATCCGTAGATCTAAGCTTCTTAATCCCAGAATTCGAAGATGAAGAGAAGATCGTGACGTCCTCTCTCTCCATCGATGGCGATGCTTACTTGCTGTCAAGAAACTCAAACACCAGAACCTGATCAACCATGGAATCCCTGGGAGCCCGACCACTGGCCCACATCAGTCTATCTTGGGCCAGGACTGGATGTGTGGATGCCCCACCCACCACCCCCCATCACTGGGACCAGACCACTCAGAGCAGCTGCTCTGGAGTCTAATGAGGCGGAGCAGAAATCTCTCCGTGTGTTTCTGATTGGATGGAGGGACACGTCTTCGCGGTTGACTACGTAGTCGTTAAACGATCCCAGTGTTGACTGTGAGAGAGAGAGCAGGTGTTTTATTGTGTTTGTGTTCAGAGGACGCTTGTGCCCGGTATTGGTGTTCCTACCCATCAAACAGCGGATCATAACAGGAACATAAATCATAAACGATAACAAATTCAATAGACACAGCGTCTCTCAATCATTTACTACTAAAACTTACTTAAGCTGTATTAGGTCACATACCAATGACACGATACAGACTGGGTGGATTATTTCCAAACTGCAGTGAATAGTAATCCTTTCTAAATTATCAGTAAGTATGTGTTCTTCCCGAACTACTGTACAGTGATGATATGATGTCATGTAAGCTGGGACAGAAGAGTAATTACTCTGGATCTTTTCGACTCAAACACTGACCCTCCTTCTACAGGACCTGACTACACCCTGGTCCTTGCTAACTCCTGACTAGACATGGGCTTAAGCGTGTTTTCATCTACTCAAGATCTACTTCTTGCTTGGGTCTTTAACTTCCTGAGACTCTGACATGATTGGTCGGCCTCCCTGCTCTGGGATCAGGGTCAATTCAAATTCTTCTCCCCAGGATGATGAGAAGATGCCCGGTATGTCAGATACAGACATGTATTGCACATGTATGTGCTGGACGTGTCCAGCGTGCAGGAACGGCTCAAGCCTGAGAGCTGGCAGGGCCGAGGGAGGAGGTGAGAAGCTTACAGCAGGGCTGGTTGACAGGAAGACCTCCCCTCCCTCTCTCGTTCTCTCCATCCCTGCCTCCCTCTAAACCTCCCCACACCTCTCCAGCCCTGCAGTCCTGGGTGGTAGATGGCCTGCGTTCTCCACACCTCTCCAGCCTTGCAGTCCTTGGTGGTAGATGGCCTGCACTCCCCACACCTCCCCAGCCCTGTGCTCTGTTGAGCCACGTAATTCCCTGGCAGCGGGAGGCTGATGGAGAGAGGCCGCACCCTGGGAAGAAGTCTTTCACGGCCACCACACTGACAAATCACCACTTTCATGGCCTCACTTCCTCTGTGGAGCGGGCCCCACGCTGGAGGAGAGAGAGGGCATTATTCCCGGGTGTCTCTCGTCCACTGTCAATAACGAAATTGGGGCCTCCAACTGGGCAGGAAAAGGCTCTAATTTAGACGATAGGCGTGGGACCAGATGGTCAAATGCCCACAATTAGCTTCCCTCAGCAAATGAAGGTGGAGGAAATCGAGGCAGCTGTCTCTGAATGGAGCGGGCTGGTGCAACGGCTGTGGTTAGTTTCACTAAACCAGGAACACCTGGACAGGTTGGGGCCCTGAGAAAGCAGGAGAGCAAGAACCGGGTCAGCTGCATAGCACATATCTGGGTCAAATACAGAGACACCTGTGATTTCTCCTTCCAGCCATCCCTGCTAAACCACTTCTTCTAAACGAACACTACGCAGAGACAGTGAGATCCTTAAGTAGCATGATTTACCATCTTTGGATTATTCATCCCTCCTGTTTAAGTGAACACGGCGTGGAGAGGAGCAGAGCGGTGTCCAGTTTCAGGCCTGCTCTTAGTGGTCTCCTCCAGGCTGCCCGTCCCTTGTGGGATTGTGATGGGGAGGCGTGCGAGGTGGGGATGTCGCGGCAGCAGAAGGTATTCTTCAGGTGATCAGGTTTGCAGTCCAAGCTCCTTCAATAATGAAACAGTGCGGTGGGCAAGCGTGCTCAGGTGTCGTGGGCTGATTCAGATTACCTGGAGTCTGCCGACACACACGCACACACACGCACACACTTCCTGGTATCCGGCACGCACCAACACACACAAACCCACACGCGCGCACTCTCTGGTAAAATACACCCAAACAAACTCCTTGGTATAATACACACATACGCCAACACACACACACACACATGCTCCCTGGTGGAATACACACACGTTCCCTCATGTACACAGTCTTGGCTAAGCAGTTCTTTGTGGGAGGCTATCACGCTTCTTCATCTGCCAGCTCCCTTCACCCTCTCTATCGCAGCATAATCAGCTGTGGTTTGACAACAACTTAATCCTCCCCGACTGGCATGAGCCTGTATGATATTCCTCTGCTGGCTACCTCCTGCACCAGGGTACAATTTCACACCTTTCCATCCCACCTTGGACGGTAGGTATTCTTCTCCTCAATGTGGTTATACAGTACATCTTGAATGTTGCCTTTTACAGCTGTGCTTATTTTTCATTTGGAATCACATGTTCATTTCGGAAGCAACTGCAACACTCTCCTTGTGTCATGCAGATGCACTATTTTATCCTATTTAATCCATCATCCTATTTTATGTCTTGAGTGTAATAAAGGGTACAACAGGGTAACAAAATAAACCAGTTTAAGATCCGGAGTGAATCATTGGCAGAAACTGCTGCTGGTCTTTGAGACGCAGTTAATATGTTCTCACTGGACGAATGAGGAGAAGAATAGACAAACAGAGGATGTTGTTGAAGACTACCGAGCTCAGCCTCTGTCCCAGCCTCTTTCCCCAGCCCCTGCCCTTGCCCCAACCTCTGTCCTAGCCTCCTCCCTCAGCCCCAGCCCCATCCTCCTCACCCAGCCCCAGCCTCCTCCCTCAGCCCCAGCCCCAGCCTCCTCCCTCAGCCCCAGCCCCAGCCCCAGCCGTGGTTCCAGGTTGGCAAAACCTTCAGGTGATGTCACACTTGACCAGCCGCACACCTCCTCTGCCATCTCGACACCTGATCCACATTTATCTATGAACGTTGGTACCAGTGTTACGTAACCAGTGTCTATGGATGTTGGTAACAGTCTCATGTGACATGAACTGTCATTTGCTGAGGAAAACTAGAGTAACCAGTGTAATGTGACAACTGTCTATAGATGTTGGTACAAGTGTAACATGACAACCTGTTCCTTTCACATGTCACCCGTCCAATAGCGTCTCCACACACACACACTAACGGGCTTATGCGTCTCAGTTACAGCTGTCTTCATTGGCCAGCAGACAGGAAACAAAAAGATCCGCTTGGATCGTTTCTGCCAATCGAGTTAAGTTGTATCAGGTGAACCACTGCTGTGTGTGAGGAGATGAGAGCCTCCTGACCTGGCATGGAGATCCTGGTGAGCGCTCATGTCACCCAGTTAAAACTCAGTCTCTGAGCCGGTGTTCAGTATGACCGTGTAGCTCAGCTCCTTCAGCACAATGTCAGTCATTCCAGCAGGATATCAGCAGCACAGCGTAGGAGAGCACCAATCCAAGCCATGCAGGCGACGTTTTGAAATTCAACTGCTCTGTCGCATTGACCGAGGGAGCCTAGTGAGCTCAATGCCACGGAGAGGGTCTCGACAACGTGTCAATGTTGGAGGAACGGTGGAGGAACAGCGGAGGAACAGGGTCCTGTAGCGTGTGTGAGAGAGGGGGAGTGTGTGTGTGAGGGAGGGAGGGAGGGGGACTGGTGTGATGGAGGGGGAGCATGTGTGAGGGAGGGAGGTAGGTTGGGGGAGTGTGTCTGAGGGAATGAGGGGGTGAGGGATGGTGTGTGAGGGAGTGGGAGGGTGTGTGAAGGAGGGGGAGCGTGTGTGAGGGAGGGGGAGCATGTGGGAGAGAAGGGGAGGGTGCGTGAGGGAGAGAGAGAGGGAGGGGGAGCATGTGGGAGAGAGGGGGAGGGTGCGTGAGGGAGAGAGAGAGGGGGACGGTGCGTGAGGGACAGCCTCAGGGCTTCCGCCTCCTGTTCCATCATTTCACACATCACATTCTGTCACACCTTAGGGGACATATCTCATCTCGTCCACGACCCAATTACTCCACAACACTTTAAACTGCTACCAAACGCTGCACAGCAGGAGTGAGGGCCGACCACAGAGAGCCCGGCTGTTACCATGTCCACTGTCACTCAGCTTGCTTTGAGCTCTTCGAAAGTGAGGAGAGCTCTGATTGGCTGATGTCAGGATGTAGCCAATCAGCACAGAGCTGGAGACCATAACATGTACTGTTAGGGGCTGTTGTTATGCAACAAAATACATTCTGCTCAAATCTTTCTTTTTACTCAACAGGAACAGCACAGAAAACGATCATATCGATGATTTGAACATAGTAACGTCTGGAAAGCCTCTTCATTTCATTTTATAATGAAGGAATATACACATTTCTTGAGGGGCGAACAGCATGTCTATCAGGATACAAATCTATTTCTACGAGACTTCAGGAAAAACAGCAGGTACCAAACACGTTAGACGCACAAGGAATTCACCAACACGAGGAGAGAGAAGAGCGATTAGGAAAAAGAGATAGAACGAAAACAGAAAGTTTGAACTGTATACCACACACAGAGCAGATCGCTCATGAGGGAGACAATAGGATGCGTGCGTCACTCAGTGCAGATAAGACACAAGGCTGCACCTCCCAACTCCCACTCCTGCCAGGAACATCTCAAACAGGGGTTCACTATCTCAGGGAACACATCTCACTGCCTCAGGCCAGACACCAGAGTCAACATACTTACATTACAGATACACCAAATTCATTGAACAGACACTTTTATCCAGACCGACGTAGAAACTCTGCATGCAGAAAGTACAGAAGTTTAAGGACGAGACGTGCACGGTTTGCCCAGTATTTCATCGATCAGAGTTCAGTTTGAGTTGTGTTTACGAGCCCCATCGCAAAGTAAAAACAGGTATCCGTGTTGTCTGTGTGGTAGATGAGATTAGCCTTAAGATTTTTTTATTTTAACTATCATGATCTTACATTTCCAGACATGCGGATTGTTCGTGGAATTTCCACGAGTAGAACGACAAAGGGAGTGTAATCTGAAACATTTTTGGAAAGTTTCATTTTGAACGTTGACGTTTCTTGCTTTTTTGGACGGAGGAAATCCTGACCCAGCCGGTGAGTACGGCTGGGAGACTGGGCTGGTGTCATGGACCGACAGCTTGCTTCTGATTACATTCTATTTCTCGAAGGCAATGGTGACATCAACAAACAACAGGAACAGGACCTGACTAACACTCTCATTTCCTCAAACACACGTTTCCTCTGACTCAGGCCCATTGATTGTAAAAGCAGGGAACTTGTCATAAACACACACATGCTGCAGGCACACTGATAAACACACCTACAAACACACCCATGCGTACACGCACAGGCACACACACACACACACACACACACATGAACCCCCGCATTCACAGTCACAAACACACACGTCCACAGTGTGACGGGTCAATGGGGAATGCCTAGGGCTATCCCAGGTTCATCAGGGGGGAGGTTTGGCCATGGAAGAGGTGGAAACAGCCCAACTCAATCACCATGGAGCCCTGGGAGGGGCAGCATCCCCATCCCGCTCCCTGGACATGAAGGCCTGCTGCTGGCTAATATGGAACGGAACCGCCTTCTTCAGAGACGGGGGACGGAGGAGATACTAGACTAATGGAGACCAGAGACCACAAGGCTTTTAAAAACCCTCCCCGGTACATGATGCTGCCCAGAGAGACCAGACGTCGATGACGGATCCAGGGAGGAGGTCATTAAGGACCAGCTCTGAGTGTGTTCCAACTCTAATCATAGAAAAACACTGACTCTCTTTTATCTCTGCTGTGCTCCAGCACATATCCACGTGAGAAAAAGCCAGTGTGTAATGTAAACCCTGGTAAAACTCTGGGGTCAAACTCACCCCAGTCTGGTAGGAACCATCTGCAAACCATCCGCTCGAGAGAAGACCTCCCGAACATGGAAAGAGGAGAGAGAACCGAGAAAAGGATATTTTGGGGAGTTTAATTTTGGTGAACGTATACTTTTCGAGTCGTAAACATGAAACTCTTTTGATTCATCACGTTTTCAGAAGTGCGGAAAAACGCAGCTCAAAGAAATCAGGGTCTGTCGGCAAGGAAAATATACATTGTTGCTTTATGTATAATATGAGTTTAGCCTTGGGAGTGTGTTGGCTATAAGACTGTAAAATAATTCTCTAACCCATCCCAGGCCTCCTCTTACTCTGAGTGAGAGAGAGACTGCTGACTCTGTTTGTGCTCTGTGGTTTAGGTATTAGAGAGGAATAAAGTAACAGAGGCTAAGATTAGCATCGCTAATCGCCTAGAAAGCATAATATACAGTGAGATCAGATGCACTGATTAGTGGTGGGTCTGAAAACACACAGAGGATGTGTGAATTGGCTTGTTCAGAAAATTGCTTTGACATTTTCATTCCTGAATGGTGAACAGATCCAACACGGATCTTAAACTGATTAAAATGGCCCGAGATGGAAGGAGGTGGGGGTGGGAAGGGAGGGGGGGAGGTGGGGGCATTAGCTAAGAAAACAGAGGTGGGAGTCTGTGAGCGACAGGGGCTTGGCTTATCAGCGAGGCGAGCAGGGCCCTGTTCATTCATTGTGAATTAGCCGAGTCGTGCGCGCTGAAATAATCAGCTTCTTGTTTATTTGTTCAAGCCCTGGCGCAAGTCTTTATCTGCCTGCTTTGGTCCTCCACACCCCCTCCTTACCCTCGCTCCACCCCCCCAGCTCCAACTCTGTCTGGGGGGAAGCAGAACTTTGCCAGCAAGGCGAGGACGACAGGGGTGTTGAGACCTGTCCACCGTTCCACTCACGTCCTGCTTGTTCACTCAGGGTCTCGTCCAGCGCATGGGTGTCATGTGAGGTCCTGCTGGCTGTCTAAGCAAGAAGGGCTGGGCCGGGCTGGCTGGGCTGGCTGGGCTGGCTGCTTGACTCACTGGCTTGGCTGGGGTGGTTGGCTGGGGTGGTTGGCTGGGCTGGTTGGCTGGGCTGGTTGACTGGCTGGCTGGCTAGCTAGCTAGATGAATGTCTGTCCAGGGCCAAAGCCTGTCAAGACTGTGTGATTGTAATGGCCTGTAATGGAGGAATACATCAGAGAGTCCCACCTCAGGAACTCCACATCCTGGCCTTGACATGACAGGGAAATGAGCCTGTGATTGAACAGTGCTTATTAAGCAGGATGGAGACAGACAGTGTATAAACACAGCTAAGGCTCCATTAGCCATCTAGTGGGTGGGCCTGTGACAGCCTGTCATACACAGAGTAAACAGAATATGATCAAAGTATGACAACACCAACCTGCAGTATTGTACTGTAGTAGACTGTTCTGTAACTGCACTTTAAATTGCTATACTGGAAAGGTACTGTACATATACTGTACTTTACTGGATGGTACTGTAATGCATCATACTGTATTGTAGTGTGCTCTGCTGTAGTGCATTGTACTCTTCTGCACCGCGCTGTCCTGTTCCGTACTGTGCTCGACAGTATAAGAACAACTGTTGGGTGCATGTTGTTCTGGGTCTAGACAGATGTGACAGACAGCTAACTGCAGGGACGAGTAGACGACGGCTGGGATGAGGAAAGTAAACGTGAGCTGTTGACATCCAGACATGACGGGGAGCATCTGCTAGCAGACCATGAAATCCCACCCAGGCCCCATCATTACTGCAGTGGCTTTGCTGCTTGATTCATTTAGAGAGGGATGGACAGGTCCCCAGCAGAACAGGAGGTTACAGGCTTCGTCCGAGTGCATGACATCAATGTTAGGGCTGATTCCAGTCAGCTTTCCAAGTATGCTGCTAGGCCTCCGTTATCACGCTATGGAAGAATGCTGGACTTATAGAATTAAACGGGCCTTCCTACTGTAGCTGCAAAGAATTTGTCTTCAGGTCACAGCACATTTAAAATAACGTGTCGGTCTGTTGCAGTAAGTTTGTTCGTCCGGACCAAATATGGTCACCTCTGAGTAGAGTTCCCCTTCTCACCTTTGACCGGGATGACCCAGCGCATGAGAGCTTGTAGCTTGCATGCTTATTGCGGTGGCACATAGAGGCCATTTTGATTTCCATTGTGGCTGAGTCTGTCATTAGTATCCCACGAACAATGAGCAGAAAAGGACTCGGCGCAGCAAACAGCTCCCTTGTGGATCCAAACAGAACCGTTCCATAAAAAAAAAAAATTTGGGCGGGAACGCTGGGGCTGACCGCCCCCCTGCCCTCCATGCCCCCTGCTCCGCTCCCACTCCCGCTATTACACCCACACCCGCCCCCCCCACGCACACTTGCATCTCTCAATCACTTACAGACATTGTTGTAGCTTTGAATGCCCTGTTTTACACAATGGTTGCATTTGACATTACGAGCAGAGGAAAGGACTAAAGCTAAGAGTATAGCGTAGGCCATAAGTGACAAAGCAGACCACGGCCTTTAGCATCCCTCGTCCTTAGCGTGACCTTGGTGTGACCTTAGCCCAGGATACATAAACGAGGGTCTGTGCTGGGGCTGGTTCTGGCCACATGCCGAGTTCTCTCATGTAAACAAAGAGTGACTGGGCTCTCGCGGCGGCGGAGGTCTGAATGCGTTTACGCGTCAGGCTGGGCAAGGACATCTACCAGTGGTGACTTGTTTACGTTACTCAGCCATTCACAGCTGCCCTTGACGACAGAAGACTCCAGAGCCCCGCCGAGTGACTCGTGTGTTTAGAGTTCGCGACCCCCGTGTTGGCCGGTGTGTTTACTGAGACTTGCAGAGGCTGCACTCCAACCCTCTTTCGCTCTCGCTCAATCCTTCCATCCATATAACCCCCCCCGTCGCATTCCCAAACATCGCCTGCGTCCATCTTTCGCGGTGATGGTGGTTGGGACAGACTGGTGGGCTAGCTTTGCACCTCTTTGCTAGAATGACGTTTTGTCGAAGGTACTACTGGCTCCAGTGACAGGTGTGCCTTGCAGATGAATGAGATCCCAGGTTCCAATCAACCCCCCAGCCCCCACCTCCGCACCACCACCCCACCCCGCACCTCCACCCAACCCCAGCACTCCACCCTACCCCCGCACGCCCCACCTCCACCCCCACCCCACCTCCACCCCCACCCCCAACTTCACCCCAACCCCCTCACCCAGGGTTCAAGAAATACACACAGACATGTTGAGCTGAACCCTGGCGTCAGATGTATCAATAACAGGCTGGCGCAAAGTATCTCGACGTGGATCACATTGTTGAGGTCTGCAGAGCTACACAGCAAAGCATCACAAAGCCTGGCAAACCGACCAGCCGCGCCACACTAGCATCCCTGTGACGCAGGTGTGGCGGTAGCAGCAGCAACAGCAGGGTAAACAGGGCCAGCTCCCAGCGCGCGAGCCCTGCTGTTCTCACCTGTCAGCCCGCCGCAAACACAGTGAGCACATTCATGTGCTCACTCCACTCAATTACACTCAAGTACCCTGGAGTGGCTGTCCGCTCCTGTCAGCTAGCACTCAGGTGCAGCGCACCAACAAACCGCCACAGAACAAACACTCACGTATTCTCTTTCATTGCAGCTGTTCGCCATTGAGCATTAATATCATATCAACCTAGGAGTCATTAGATAATCCTGCTGGTTTATTAGTTGAAGTCCTGGTTTATTAGTTGAAGAACACATTTACTTTCTGGTACTGTACGGTGCATCAGACACTATCCTGATGGAACAGAATCTGCTTGCTCCTCTCGCTGTTCTTTCTGGACTGCCTGTCACATGATCACATGATCATACACACTCTCATACTCTCCTGCAAACTCAATCACACTTGTTCACGGTCTCTCACTTTGTCAGAGAAATGGAGAATGTAACCTATTATCCCACGCACTCACTGTCTCTCACACTCGTGCTTTCTTTCATGAACCACACACCCTCGCACTCTCTCTCTCTCTTTCTCTCTCTCTCACACACACACACATACACACACACATACACTCTCCGATCTAGAGGGATTAGGCTACTCATTGGTAATCCCAGCGTGTCTCTCCCCATGTCTGATTGAGCAGATTATGCCTGAGTATGCAGACCCCAGCACTCAAGACCCAGCGCTTAGATCTTTCTACCCAGTTATCACGCTCGCTCCGTACTAGACACTCGACACCAGAAACTGGCTCGCAGAAGTGGAACATGACATAAGGCTACAATGCCAGTCGTTTTCTGTCTAGACCT
Organism: Plecoglossus altivelis; assembly: GCA_036571765.1. NCBI lineage: Eukaryota > Metazoa > Chordata > Actinopteri > Osmeriformes > Plecoglossidae > Plecoglossus > Plecoglossus altivelis. Next base: position 4,706,500 of record BROE01000004.1, read on the forward strand.
CCTGCCTCTATGTGGAAGATGAACAAGGTGTATCATTAAGCTTCGCATCGCGGAGGAAGGTCTCGTCACTCCTTCAACACGTGTTCAGTGTCAGCCGTGTTCAATGCTGCAGAATGTCAAACCGACGCAAAATCCGTTGAAATGAGATAAGATAACATCAGGATATACTTTGGTTTTAGCTGCAAACCACAGCAAAGGAGAGAGTTGATAGGTTCAAGAGAACACCGCATCATCCTATCCATCATTTATTTACAGCGTGCACATGTTGATAACGCTTTTGACAAATGTTTCCAGTTAAATTGTACTTACAATGGCTTTAATAGCCTTTTACAGTCTTCACAAGAGGGTGGATTTCCTTCAGCCAAAGCTGCTCCGCTCCCATCCAGGACGAAATGAGAACAACGTGTATCTCTCCTTTTAATCTAAGGATGAGTTTCTAGGGGCCAGAAAACAGAACTCACTCTGTCACACACACACACACACAGAACAGTTTGTGCCTGCACACTCACAGGTGTGTGCATGCAAACACACACAGACACACAATCAAGCACACACACACCATTCTTCCTCTCCATGAAACTGTTTCCCTCCATCTCTTTCCATGTGTCTTTCACACATAAACATCTTACGCCACCCAAAAAGAAAACGACATCCATCTGACTTCATCCGAGCACAGAAAGACCTCATCAAGAGCGTTTCCGCCCCAGGGGAGCGTAAACTTGAAAGGGGGGGGAAATAGAACATGGCACCTCCTTTACTCCAGCATCCATGATCCCTCTCAATCTGGCTGTGTTGTAGGAGGAGGCTGGCTCTGGTCAAGGCTTGTTTGCAGAGCTCTCCCCTCATCAAAACACAGCATCTTATTGGAAACAGGTGGAGACAGATGTTGTAATGTAGCAGACTACCACCCCAGCCCTCCGCTAGCAGACACAGCTGCCTGCCTAGGCCGTCATACCATCACAATCTGTCAGTCCCTGTTACTCCCTGAAGCCTAAAACGTTATGCTTTGTGTTAGACTGCATCTGCTTTTTATCGGATCTTCAATAAGCTAAGCAGAAGACCTGCAGTGAGGAAAGCCACTCAGATGCCAAATCCAGTCTGGCGGATCCTGTTCTGGGTTTTAATCTTCCATTCATTGTTTTTGATTAGCTGGGTCAGGACCTGGGGAAACCAACCTGAGAGAACATTCACAGTTTGCTGCTCCCACGTGCTTCATTTCTCTTGAGCAAAACTGCTTTTCAGTTTTTTGGACCAACTTCCTGTTTCTATTTGAGACGCAGGTTATAGGTAACACGAAAGATGTCGAATGATTTTACCTTTGGGTTAAGTCACTGATACAACACAGTCTTTGCTGACGTGCACTCCGACATTTCTATCGTTCAGAGTATAGTTTTACACCAGTTCATTATGCCTGTTTGATATGAATTTATTGCACTAATGACGTGTTGTGGAAAGAGCTGAGCCACCTCTGGTTTAGCGAGGCTTTCCAGCGTGAGTTAAGGCAGTGTTTAAACTGTAATCCCCCACTTGCGTACTGATGTCCCATCTGAGTGCGTCTCACAAGTTTACGGCCCATAACCGCATAGTTTCAGTCTTGTGTTGATTTTACGATGGTAAAAATCATTTGACGTCGTCTGTGTTACTTAGCCAGCCAGAGTGCACCTCGGGCCACACGTTTCTGTCCAAACCCGACCTCAGAGAATATCCCCGGGAGAGTCGGTCTAACCAAGGTGACCCGAACACTACGGACATCCTGGGGTTTTTATGACTGAGCTCGACCCAGAGCCCGATGCAGTTGATGGAAAACGAAGCGGCAAGTTTGGCACACAGAAAGTCGGTCTATCATTTGTATTTTCTTTTATTACACTAAGCAACAGATGACGTGAACAACCGCCGACCTGGACCTTGTTTCTAAATTCCGAACCCGGTCCTAACATGTGGTCTTCCGGTGGGTTCTGTTGGGCTTGGGTGGGGAAGCTACGCTCAAGTGGAGTCAGCTTGAGACGAGAAGCCGCCATGAGTCACCGTCAGAGGGGGTTAAAGATAATGACAGATTCCTGTTTGAAGCTTCAACTAAGGGTTTGCAACAAGACAAGGTCACTTTCCTGACATCAATTCCTGGTGGAAAACAGCTCCTTCACGAAGCAAGACGCCAACTCAGAGAGGTGGTTAATGCTCACAGCTTGTAGTTAGCACCTTCATGGCTGTTTCTGCTCACCTGGCTTATTTAAAGAGCGGTTGGAGTTGATGCTAGCGCCATAGCATCGGATTACAGCTAGCCTGGGACTCAGATGAAGTGCTGTTAACACACTTTATTACACCACAGGCAGGTGGAACTTAGGTGTGAGGATTTCAGGTCATAATGGACCTAGGGTCTTCTGAGCATGTGAAGAAACATAAAGATGCAGACAGAAATGAAAGTAGTTTTGTCTGGTGTGAACTTGGCGGATTTTTCATAACTTGCACTTTAATGGGACTAAGGGATGTATCATTATAGCTACCTTTGATGATCCGTCTAGAACATGTTCTTGATCTTGATATGAGCCAGACAAAGAGGTGTGTAGATCTACACTTTTTCCTTATTTGTGTGAGTTCATGTGAAAGTTCCCCCCATGTAGAGTGGTAAAAGGATTGTAAAAGCCCTACATAGATCCAGTCCATTATTGTCTGCATGTGTCAACAGTCAGCACTGTTGTATCCCTCTGCACTAACCATTATGATCCAGCAGCTACCCAGACTAATGGTTTAACCAGATGGTAGACACCACCTGAACTAAGGAAAAGAGCATGTGAAGTCTCTTGCTAACTGTCACTGTTGAGGGGACCTTAGGACCTGACAGGTCCAACATGACCTGGGAAACGTTGCCTCGAATAGCATAGCGAGCGCAATATAAAAAGGATCATTGAACACTTGTAACTAAAACCTCCAGAGAAATGGTGTGTTAAACCCAGCGCAAGCGAAACAGAACCGGTCGGTGATGTCATAAAGAAGAGCCCTGCTTGGTAGAGATTCCGTCTGGCAAAGTGGAACATTTCTCTCGTCACGTTTCTGTTTCCAGATGCTCCTAGGTTTCAGGTGTTTGCCTGAGTTTCTGCTCCCTCTGGTGAAGGTTTGGCTCTGCCCACGGCTTGCAGTATTTATGAGAAAATAGTGGAAAACCCAACGGCTCGCTGTGACCCATCAGTGTGTCCTCACCATCAACAGACTGGATGCTCCTTTTCACAAGGAGGGATACGCACGCACACACACAACACTGAAGCGCAGATGGACACGTACTGTACAAACACAAACACACCCACACAAGTTTCCAAGGGCACCCAAAAAGCTCAAGTGTGTTTCCATACACACTTTGTTTTGAGCTTTCATTGTGTTGTGGTTTATTTGTTCCACTGGAATGGTGTCAGAGAGATAAGATCAACAATGCACAGTGGGACAGAGAAGCGTTTGATATTGCAGGACCGTTGGACTTCAACATAAACAGGGACCACAAAACATTGATTTGCACAACACGAGTAGAGAAAGCCATGCATTTTCCCTCCATTTTTACTTTGCATCAAGCCCCAACTCTCAGTTCTTAACACACGGTAATTGCTGTGCATGGCTTCTGTAGATAAAGGGGTCATGGTGGCACCTACATAAGAGAGGTCGTCTGGACTGGAATCTGGAAAAATGCTCAACGTTTGGTGAGATGTTCCTGGATTTACAGGATGGAGAGAGAAGTGTAACAATTTTTGACATCGTACATGAGAGCATTCTTTGTCGGTTTGCGGAAAGCCAAAATTGTTTGGAAATCACACAAGGGAGCTGAGGTAGCGTAGCCTATGGTTTTGTTTAACAAAAGCATTTCTCAGTCATTTCTAATCACACTGAACTGGAAGTGTTCCCCTACAGGAAAATTCCTCTCCTTTTTCCCAGAGTATGCCCTCTGAAAACATTTTGGCCAATAATAATAGATTCAAGCTGAAAAAGCCTTTTAAATTGATGGAGCTATTGTTCTGAAAAAAAAAAGGGGGGTGCTCTTTAACCCCAAACCCAAAAGTTTCTGGGGGAAATTGTTGAATAATGGTAGTTGTTTGTAACCCACTATATGTCACGCCACAAATAGAAGGGTCACACAAATAAGGCATCGCGTTATTCGCACCATTTTGTTCCCAAAGTTTTTTGTGTGTTTTTTTTAAGTTTTCCCTTCAAATGGGTAATATATTACCTTGGTGCCTAAACCATGCCTTGAACATGGACTTCATCACAATCCTGACAGCACAACAAGAAAGCTGCATTCACACAAACCATCTAGAAGGAGGTTTTCTTTGTGGGGGAGGGAGGGCGGGATGGATGGAGGGAGGGAAGAGCCCAGTGAAAAACACCCCCCCCCCATGCCTCTTTGGCCTGCCATGTTTCCCCCTCTCCTTCTGAGAGTGAGACGATCACCAGGCTTGGCTGTCACTCTCCTTTCCTCTGGAATGTCTTCATCCTCCTCAGCGCTCTGAGGCAGGGAGACAGAACGGGCAGAGACCCTTCCCTGATACATTCTAACATCGACTTAACTGCCGTCGGAGTTTGATTCAGGCGTCATGTCATCTCCGTTAGTGTGTGAAACAGCTGGAAGACAAGCATGCTGGGCAGTACCAAAGGGAAGAACGTATGGTTTGAACTTCTCCCAGTTCAGACCAGAGGCGATGAGGAGAGAGCTGTTAGCTTGTGGTTAGTGAAATACACTCCAATGAACGCCAACATAGTTCTAAAATGGTTAGGGCGTACGTTACAAGAAATGATATAGTGTGATATTTTCTCTTTTGTCATAATAAAGGGTTTTTGACAAGGAGATACTCCAGAAGGTATAGCAGAGATTAGAATGACAAGACAGTACATGCAGGAGGGCACAAGGAGAGGCATCACTGTTGATCCGACTCTGCACAGCGGAAAACCCCTGATACGCTACACATCCTTCACACGTGCTGTGAGTCATTCGATTGACATCCTTGGAATGGATCAATCAAGCACTCAGCTGGGGGAACGTAGATGGTCTGTCACTGCAGAGAGGAGGAAGAGAAGGAGGGGGAGGACGAATGTTTAAGTGAAAGTGAGATTTTCTGTGTGCTGGGAGTTAGAGCAAGAACTACACAGTTGTATGCAAATGTTGTTGGCAACAACAAAAAAGTTGTTAAAAAATCATTTGGAAAGAACCTTCCAAAAATCTGTTTCAATGACTTGCAAAAGTAGTTACACAAACTTTTTTTCAAACCGTTTTTTTTTCTCCTTCACACTTGGACCTGGTAGCTGTTGTTAGTATATGTGATATGATATAACAAAGAAGTGAAAAGACAAATGATCTAAATATTGTTGTTTTCTACTGGCGCACTATTGCAGGAAGACAAACCAAATCTGGGAAATGTAATGTATGTGAAAAAACTTCGGTGCCCACGGAGCAGCCTCTGTTTCCAGTTTGTTATGCTGTTCTTCAGTTCGTAATGCACCAAACAGATCACACTGTGTGTAATCCTAATGTTGCTTAGATGGGGTTCATGTGGGCCTGCCCAAGTCAGGATGAGCCAGTGGAAGTCACGCTGGCGTTGCATAGTGTCACAGCGTGGACAGCGGAGGTGTAAAGCACATTACAGGAAGATTCTAGCTCCAGATGTGAACATGAGGTCAGCACTCCTCCGCTGATGTCGAGCTGCTGGTGGCAGCTTTCCATGGTAATATGAAGGTGTCCTGTTTTCTGTTTGGATCCACCGATCCTCGTTTTATAAAGCATCTATTTATACAACAACATTTAGCGCGCAGATGTCCCGCTAACTGGCTCCCGACTGCCGTTCTGTGTTTTGTAATGGCTTTTCTGGGGAACGTCAGGCGACAATTCAAACAACTTTCCTGAGGCAAATTATCCCTGAACGAAAGACAGAGCTGGGTATGGGAGCCCGTTTGGCCAACCCTGCAGCAAGCCATTTCCCACACTGCGCTGGTAATCACATCTCCATGGATATACAGGGTTGTAACATCGCAGAGTTGTTGAAATATTTGTCTGACACGCTGAGATCATTAAGAGATAATTGACCCAATACATCACACAGCACACTCTTTCTCTGCAAAATATGTTCATATTGCTGGATCTTGACGTGCCATTCATCTAAAGAAACACGTTTTGTAGACTGCATTTTAATAAAACATTACAACGAGACGTAAGTGTATGGAAGTTTACAGGAAATGAATTGCCTTCCTCGTCCAGAACTATATCAAACTCTCAGCAATTTAAGTAGTCCTATATTTCAAACATTAAACCTACAATATGTGAGTAGAATTGGATGTAATTGACATGTTACGCTTGCCCAGATGGCTGTGTGTGTGTGTGTGTGTCTGTGCACATGTACTCATGTGTGTGTGTGTTCCCTGACAACATACTGTATGATGTAGGGTCTGTGAAAGAGCAACTAAACCCTGGCCAATGTCACTTCTCTACCTTAGGGGGTACATAACCCTGGGAACCTTGCCTCTGATGTGGAAACACATACACACACACCTCCTCCTCCTCATATGTGGTGATCAACAAAAGGAAATGAGGCGGAGGAAGGGGATCTCGTGTGGTCAGCATATCAGCATGGGCAGTGTTATCCAGAGAGAGAGCTCATCCACCAGCAGGTTACTATGTGTACTCCCCAGACCAGAGGCCTGCTGGCGGGCAGGACTAGCCTGTTATCTGGAAGTGGGCTGGGGGTTGCCTGGTGGGGGTTGCCTGGCGACCTCGACCTAGCAACCTCCTCACCAGCTTGCTCTGAAACCGGATCTTCAGCCCATTCTCCTCCCGCAATTAGCATTTAGCATTTGGGAATGTCCCTGTGGAGCGCTCTGTGCTGCTTTCAATGAGACTGCGTTTCTTACCAGGCCCTCTAGGGAAAGGTTCCTTCAAAGAAACACCATTAAGGGCACATCCCGTTTATCGCAACAAATAGCATATCAAACGGACAGCCATTAAACAGGAAATCGTCCCCCTCAGTCATTATGCTGGTTATTATTTTCTCTTTGGCAGAGGGGGGATCGGCAACAACAATCACCTGCAGCAATTAGCGTCAGCATGTATGTAAAAGCCTGGAGAGGAACAGGAGCGTAGGGTTAAGCTTTCGGTCAAACACGTCCCAGATCACAACGTTGGACCGAAAGCCTCTACATCAGCAGTCTTCAACCTTGGTCATCAGGACCTTCTGTACTGGATGTTTGACATCTTTTCTTCTCACTCGTCCTCTGTCTCCAGTGCTTGGATTCAGTGCAACAACTGGGACTCATCCCTCCTCCAACTCCCACCTGCTTCAGAGGCTCCAGACCATAATAGCTACGTAACCAAGGAAAGGGGGGGAGGATGTGTCATGGCAAGGGAAGATAATTGAATGACCCATATATGATTAACCTCCACTCATAAAGTCTCTCAGGTTAGTCTGTCCTCTGGGTCCAGTTAGCAGCTCAGGAGTTGACAAGATGCTCTTAAGTAATTACTGACTAGCTGGCGACCAGTGTGTTCATTTGTCCATTTGGCAAATGGACTGCCGTGGACTGTTGGAGTGTGGCTTTGGGTTCAAGTCTTTTTTATGAGAAGGGTCTCTGGTGCAGAGATGGATGTAGAGCCAAGTAGAGAGAGAGGAGGAGTGTACAGATAGGCAGGTCTATTTGTTCTGTTTGCTGTTTCTCTGCTCCAACCACCATTTCATACCTCAAATGATCTGTGGCGCATTAAGCAGGGAGGTGGGCCGTCCCAGCCATTAGCCTGCCTCTGACCTGCCTCTGCCTCTTCTCTACCTCTGCCTCTGCCCTGGCCCTGGGTCTGGCTCTGCCCTGCCTCTACCCTGGCTCTGCCTCTGCTCTGCCTTGCCTCAGAGAGGATCCGTGACATGGCTGCTGATGGTAAACAAACAGGCCCGCACACTCAGTCTCACTGCCTTCAGAACACATGGAAGGAAGCACTGTTCATACTGAACCATGACAGGTATGGGACTGCTTGGAGTGGATCACTATGGTCATTATCGATTCGTTTTCCTCGTCGTCCGTAAGGGTTTTGACTGGTTTATGTGCAGTTTTATAGGGATAGGTGAAGCCCTCTGAGACACTACTTGTAAAAAGGGCTGTACAAACACAATTTGATTTGTTTGTTTGAGAAAGTGTGAAGGAAATCCCAGTGAGACAGAGAGAGAAGAGAGAAGAAGCTAGAGAGAAGGAGCAAGAAAGAGAGCGAGAGCCAGAGAGAGTCAAAGAGAGAGCTAGAGAGAGCTGCAGAACAAGAGCAGCAGAGAAAGAGAGCGAGAGCCAGAGAGAGCTAGAGAGAGCTGCAGAACAAGAGCAGCAGAGAAAGAGAGCGAGAGCCAGAGAGAGCTGGAGAGAGCTGCAGAACAAGAGCAGCAGAGAAAGAGAGAGAGAAAAAGGGGTAAAGCAAGGTAGTGATTTGTACAGATATACCATGCAAGGGTGCTCCTCCCTCTCCCCACCCCTGCCAGGAACATCTCCTGGTAAACCATCCAGATAAGTACCCTGTCTACCAGCTCAGGTTCTACACAAGCTAATTGTGAGCTGTCAGTGAAAGGGAGATACTCATTCAATGCAAGCAGGAAAGAGAAAGTGAGGGGGGAGAGAGAAAGAGAGAGAGAGGGAGAGAGAGAGAGAGAGAGAGAAAGAAACTATGACTGATATCCCTGATACATAACTTCTCTTAGGACAGAGACTGTTTGTGCCTGTGTACACTGCAGTCATTTGAGGGCATTCATATGATGAAGACAGTTTTAGTTCTTCTTCCAAGAGAATGAAGATAAATCTGTCTGGAAGTAAGCCTGCCTCAACTGGGCTTAAACAGACTTCTGAAATATTGTATTACTGGTGTAGAATTATGTGTAGCAAAATACTTTTTTGAGTGAAAACCACAATGGCATTCTGATTGAATTTCATCCAGGTTATCAAACCTTGGAAAACAACCAAAATTCATAAATAGAGAAAGATTTGATGGTAAAACTTGCGTGCATTTGTGATTGTGTGCATGTGCATGCCTGTGTAATTCAGAGACCAAGGAGTGGTCTTCTGCACAGCTGTAACTAGAAACAACATCTAATTCAAGACAGAATCAGTTGATGAGGGAGAGAGGGAGGGCCAGGCGGAGAGGAGCAGGGAGGCAACCATTCTCCCAAGATCAATGAGCGCTGAGACAGGAAGAGGAGGAGCTGGTGGCAGCCAATGGGAGCAGGCCTCGGGGAGCAGTGTGTGACGCACACCAGGAAGCCACCTGATGTGAGCAGGGTCAGATAAACGCAGAGACTCTGAGCGTCACATGGGGCAGGTGCTTCCTTAGCACCCGCCTTCACACACACACACACACAGACAGACACACACACACACATACACACTCACTCCCTCATACACACGCACACCAACAAACTAAATCAGGCTGACTAGTCACCACCTCTCTCAGCTGTGTCTTTCTCAGACATCCAACAAAATAAACACTCACACACACACACACACACACACACACTGTATCCTCAGACGGGGAAGAGAGGGGCGGAGAGGACAAGAATGTCGAGAAGGACGGAGGACAGGGCACGCACACAGACAAGCTTGACAACAGGCAGGAAACTCTAGACAGCAGCCTGTTCCATCTGCCTGTTCTGCCAGGCTGCTTGCGGTCGCAGCAGGTAGGAAAGCATGTGCAGTGTGTGAGAGACACCATCCACAGTCTGGGAGAAAAAGACCAGGGAACACTGAAAAAAGTATGAAAACAAATGAGTAATGAAGCGAAAGCAAAAGCGGGAAGAACGATCGTAATTTACATGCGACGGTGAGGATCCTAGACCTCTCTGCTGCTTGCTCGTCCGCCCCAGGTGTCCAGGGGGCCGGAGAGAGGCCAGCCAACCTCAGGAGAGGCCATGAATCACATCTCTATACGGGGGGGATGAGAGCACAGACAGGAATGCTGCTCACGCCGTGTCCATACGTGCAGAACTCATCGCAGAACGAAACAATAGGACGACATGAGCATGCGAAGGGGGGGGGGGGTCTGCTCGAGGGGGGTCGCCATGGGAATGGGGGCGTGGTCAGAGTTAGTACTCGAAGGTGCACGTATACAAGAGCCCCCCCTGAAAACGCACACACACACATGGTACATTTGGAACTCATTAAACTTGTGACCTGAGAAACGTTGCAACTGAAGACGCGACTGTCCCAGAGGTCTAGACATCTTCCTGGCCTGATTGTGACTCGCTAGGAATAAAACCCCAGCAAGGAGCCTCTGTACGATTTAGCAAATGGTAGGAAATGACTGATGTTACAGTGACAGGAGTGAGTCCCTGCAAAGATACTGTGTGGCCATAAAAGGATAATGCGTGTGGAAATGCACAGGGTTGGGTAATGCGAAGTTCAGTTTGGTTACGGTGACTGTGTTGGTAGGTGCTTGTTAGATGTCCTGGACAGAGTTACAGAAAGCTCATACCCCTACTCTAATCTCTTATGATAGACACACACACTTACCTACACCTACACACACTCACAGGAACCACTGGAATTGACAGAGTAAGTTTTAGTAGAATTTAGGCAAACAGCATTCAACAAAAAAAGTCAGCTCAGCGCTGAGGACCAGCCAACAGTTTTTATGAGAAGCCTGTTCCATTGTTTGTGCGGCAGGACAGCTTGAGCAGGGGCAGGCAGGCAGGCAGGCAGGCAGGCAGGCAGGCAGGCAGGCAGGCAGCCGGTAGGCCAGGCCCGGTCACAGTGATATAATGCCAATTCACTCTTTGTTGTGCTGGTGTCAGTTGGGCGGCTCGGGATCTCCTTTCCCCCTTTGTTTGTTTTGAGTAGCCCATAAACAGTCTGCATAAACCGATAGAAAAAGGACCATTTCCCTCCTCTCTCTCACTGCCCATCCTGCTCTCTCTCTCCCTCCCTCTCTCTCTCTCCCTCTCTCTCTCTCTCTCTCTCTCCCTCTCTCCCTCTCTCTCCCTCTCTCACTCTCTCCCTCTCTCCCCCCCCTCTCTTTCTTTCTGTCACTACTTGTCTCTTGCTCTCTACATTTTTTCTCTCCCTCTCTCATTCTTCTTCTCTGAATCAGTCTGGCTCTAACTGACTTAGTTACTCTTGTTCACTCTCTCTCTCCTTTTTTCTCTTTCTTGGAACCAGGCTCTCCCATCTCTCACTCCCCCCCCTCTCCCCCCTTCTCTCTCCCTCTCCCCCACCCTCTTGATCAGGTTCTCCCCTGTCCGCTCTCCCATCCGAGGCTACCTCGTACCCACAGGCACTCTGGGATTGTTTTGAGCTGTCCAGTGGAGGAAGGAAAGCGGTGTGAGAAAGTGGCTGTTTTTTTGGAGCGGACAGGAATTGGCCTCGCGGCGCACGGTTCCTCTCCTCGCAGCGGGAACAATGCCGTGGCGTCACACCCCTGCACTGGCCCTCGCCGTTTCACATGGAAAAATGTTCCCAGAATTCCGCTCCCAGGCTCGAAGGTAAGGCGGAGAACGGAGGGAGGGAGCTAAAGAGAGAGAGTGGGAGAGAGAGGGAGGGAGGGGAAGGTGAGAACGCAGGGAAAGGAAACCCGTGTTACCAGGGGCATTTGTAGTCATGGCGACATACAGTGTGACTCCAAAAGCTGATTAGCAGAGTGGGACTGGAAAGGGGGTTCCTGACGCAGGTTGATGATGCGTCTGAGCTGCAAGTCATCGTCTCCTTATGGAGGAAAGACATCACGGTGACACAGAGCACAGTTATGTGTTTAACCTTCTTTCTAGACTCTCACGCTGTTTAATGTTGTCTTCCCCCCCCCATCTTTAATTCCCTTCCATTCTCACTCTCATGACAGCATTGTTTCTCTTACCCGCTCTTTGTATAAAAACTAATCAGAGCCAGTTAGATGTGCAGTTGGCACGCAAAGCCCCTCTCCTGTCCCAGGGAACAATCACACAGACGTAGCCTCAACCCCAGCTCCATCTCCAGCCTCAGCCCCATCTCCAGCCTCAGCCCCATCTCCAGCCCCATCTCCAGCCTCAGCCCCATCTCCAGCCCCAGCCTCATCTCCAGCCCCAGCCTCATCTCAAGCCTCAGCCCCATCTCCAGCCTCAGCCCCATCTCCAGCCTCAACCCCATCTCCAGCCTCAGCCCCATCTCCAGCCTCAACCCCATCTCCAGCCTCAACCCCATCTCCAGCCTCAGCATCATCTCCAGCCTCAGCCCCATCTCCAGCCTCAGCATCATCTCCAGCCTCAGCCCCAACCCAAGTCCCATCCACCATCAGCCTCAGCCCCCTCCCCAGAGAAAAACATAAACAGATCATATTGCCATGATCACCACTAGAATTGCTACATAGCAAGGTGCTTATACCCAGCTCAGAACCCTTCCAGGAAATCAGTTCCCAAAGCACACTGCAGCTGTTTTATATGTTTCAAGCCCAGGAAGCCTGCTGTGAACTGGCAATGCTGCTGTGAACTGGCAATGCTGCTGTAAAGTGTGAGGAGAGCAGGGTGTAGATAGGCTCTCCTGGGAGGAACGCGGCCTGGCCCGCTGACATGCATTCTGGGTAAAGCAGCGGTCATGACAGAGAATGACGTGAGTGTAATACTGGAAAACCAAGAAGTCATTCATTTGAATCCATTTCTATTCATTCATGTATTTATTTGCGTCTCATGTGGTTAATAAAAAGGTAACGCTGGCAATGCCAATAGGTCCCGCTGTGGTTGTGAACTTCCTGTCCAGGTGGGGCTGTTTCCTGCCACTAAGGGGAAGGCAGGTCAGGACTTAAAGGACAGCGAGGGTCACGTCAAAAGAGACAGTCTGAGTTTGTTTATCAGTCTGCTGTCCACTCCCCCGAGTCCCTTACAAAGGAGTGATGATGAATCTTCCATCTTCAAGGCCTTCTCGTTGAAGCCCCTGTTCTGCCCCCTCCACCTCCCCCCACCCCCACCCTCACCCCCACCCACCCCATTTAATATCGCTTATGATTGAAACCATCACCTGAGTAGTTGAATGTTGAGTGTTTGATGTTGGGAGCAACCAGGTTACGGCCCAGGCCAGCTCTGTGTGACGCTCTGCCCTCGTGGGATTGGGTGACAGCTCTCCCATCTTCCCCTCCAGCCACATCAGGATGACGAGGTCAGACCAGAGACTTCTGGCCCAGTGGCCATTTCAGGACAGGCGCAGGATGAAGTCATTGATTTCTCTCATTGTTGAACATTGTGACAGTGTTTTTTCTGCACTACTATGGCCAGCCTACTGTTTCACGGTTCTAGGACGGATTCTGCGTGGGCAGGGTGCAAAACACACAAGTCTCTCTGGAACCAACCCTAAATTAATATCAGTGACCGGCATCTATGTATTCCAAACACCGAGATATACGATGTGCATGTTTCAAATGAGATATTCCTGAAATATTGTCATCGCGAAGTGTATCCTGATGAAATGACCGAAAAGCAAACACGACCTTCTAATCTAACGCTCCCCTGCTACAATAACATCCCCTCAGACAACAACAAGTCCATTCTCACTGTCTTTTGGAACGCGGGAGGCGGAAAACCCCACGTCAGCCTGCTAGAACGAGCGGTTTGAGTTGCTCGCAACAGTCGCGGCCGGACATAGGAGGAGGGCCGGGAGGGGGAGGAGAAGCTGGATAGGACAGGGGGTTAGAGATGAGAGAGGAAGTTGCTTCGCCGCGCCGCCGCCCGCCGCGGCCACGCCCAACACACACACAACCGAGAACAAAAAAACCCCCCGCCCCCCGGGGGGAGCAGGGCGCAGAGGGAGGCGGTGCCCAGGTGGGTGTTTGAGGAACCCAGCAAATTTCCAACAGTGGGCGGGTAAGGGTGCCTTGGACCTGCAGAGGCCCACTCCAGGTATAATTTAGCCCCAGCGAGTTCGCGCGCTGCGGGTTGGACTGAGCTGCACAGGCGTTAGCCGGGTACTCTCACCCTGTTACTAAGTCTCCCAGGGGCCGAGTAACCTGGTCCAGCCCCTCCTCTCGATCACTAATGTCGAGGGGTGTAGTGAACACTATGAATACTGTTGGGGCGCGCTGCACAGCTGTCGGCGATCTGCTGTTCCTGCTGTGTAGATATGTTGTGTGGTGTGTTGTGTGTGTGTGTGTGTGTGTGTGTTGTGTGTGTGTCTTGTGTGTGTGTGTCACGCGCGCGTCTGTGTGCGCGTGTGTGTGTGTGTGGAACCATGCCTGCTGTAAAATAGCTTCTGTCTGCAGCTACACTTCGAGGGATTCTTACACACATTCCACGGGCAGAAGTGACTGACCCCTATCAAACTAATGTTTACAACCTGGCATGATCATGCAGGGAGGCTAGTTCCATGCAAAGTACTTGCAGAGGTAGATTCTCCCCTCTGTCATTACCTCCTGGGTAGCTACACCTGGCTACTGCAGGAGGCCTGTGCTAGTCAGAGGAGACATCGCTGGAACATGTTCAGCATTGACAGCAAGAGGGATGACAGGACTCTTAAAGGGTATTCGTTTTATGGCTGAAAAGGGAGGAGCAGGTTCATTTTTATTTTGAAATATTTCCTTGGCGTTTTTCATGCAGTAAATGGCCAGCTTTCAGTGCTGTGTGACAGAAGGTTTTGAAGCCAGACCACTCTAGCAAGGTTTCAGCCTCCAGACCGCAGCGAGGCCTCAGCCTCCAGACCGCAGCAGCGAGGCCTCAGCCTCCAGACCGCAGCAGCGAGGCCTCAGCCTCCAGACCACAGCAGCGAGGCCTCAGCCTCCAGACCACAGCAGCGAGGCCTCAGCCTTCAGACCACAGCAGCGAGGCCTCAGCCTCCGGACCACAGCAGCGAGGCCTCGGCCTCCATGCCATGCACAATTATCAAGTGAGCCTATCTCTAATGGTTTCTTCTCTATATTCTTCTGTACCTTTTTCTATAGCATATTTTCAGAGTGCGATCAGCTCATTCATATTCCAAATCTGCCGTTCAAACACACTTTCCCCACACAAGCCAAAGTCAAGACAGGAAAGACGCATTTAGAAGTTTGTCTGAGAAGACAGAGGTTACAGGAAAGTTCCATCACCGGCGATAAATAAGCCACCTGACCCTCAGGTAAACAACTCTGGTCACGAGCGCGAGCCGCGCGAGGAGAGAATACAATAAAACAGGAACGTGCTCAAGCAGCAGCAAGCGACTCCCATAATAGGCCCTGCAATATACTACAAACAGAAATGAGCAACCCACGACCATAGACCAACGACTTCAACCAACGCGGAGCAGATCCAACGTGCAGAACAAAACGTACTATATTTATTAGTCGCCGTAGCAGACATAGTAAGAGACCGGGTCACCAGAAATGGTGTTTTAGAGAGAAGAGGAACACGAAGCTTAGCCTACGCCCTCCCCCCCTCCCTCCGCGTCCCGCCCTCCTCGCCCCTCGGCCCCCGGCCTATGTGATCTCCGTAGCGCGAGCGAAGCGAGTATGAGATCCATACCAACAGCCACTCAGTCACGTAAACAGGCCGGGCTGAGCCACATGGTTATAGCGAATCCAAACAGAGGAGCGCCAAGAAATCAGGCCGAGCTGCGGCTAACCTTCCCCTCTCTCCAGCACGGGGTCAGACGACCTGGGAGGGGTCTCGGGGTTTCAGCCCCCCATCACATGGGCAACCCCGTGTACACAAACTAACCCCTCACCTCCCCACGCCTGGATCCAGCAACTCGACGACGCCATTAGAAGAGCAGCGGGGCCAACCACTGATAAGTGCTGCTCTTTCAGCTGCGCTCCTCCTGCTCCCACTTCTATCGCTGGGCCACTGAGATCATGAAAAGAGGGAATCTCTCCCGTACACGTTTGAATCACGCGCTTGTTGGTCACTGATTTTTTAAACCGTTCCAGGCAACGCACGTCTCATCGCAACATGCACACACAAGAAACACTTCCGCACACAAGCACATCGATTTACAGACGTACAGGAACACACACACACATCACCAACAATCGCTCCACAGGGGATCAGCAAACACACAGCTGCTGAAACTGTAGATAATGCCTCCTGACTGGGGAGAGCCTCCCCCCCGGCTATGTGATCTCCTACTCAGCAACATAAATCCATACCACACCACTCACTGTCACTGTAAACAGCTGGAGCACATGTTTTATAGCAGTCCAAACAGAGCGCTTCAAGATCAGGCTCGATGCGGACCTCCTCTGCTCTCTCCAGCACTGTTTCAGACGAGCCCTGGGACGGGGCCGTTTCAGCTCCCCCATCCAGGTGCAGCCCTGTGGTATAAACCAACTTAACCCCTCACCTCCCACCCTTGATCCAGGGCTAATGGGAGGCCATTAGAAGAGCAGCGGGGCCAACCACTGATAAGTGCTGCTCTTTCAGCTGCGCTCCTCCTGCTCCCACTTCTATCGCTGGGCCACTGAGATCATGAAAAGAGGGAATCTCTCCCGTACACGTTTGAATCACGCGCTTGTTGGTCACTGATTTTTTAAACCGTTCCAGGCAACGCACGTCTCATCGCAACATGCACACACAAGAAACACTTCCGCACACAAGCACATCGATTTACATACGTGTACAGTACACACACACACATCAACACACACGCTCCCACAGATTCAGACAAACACACAGCTGCCTGGAAACTGTAGATAAGGCTCCTGAGCTGGGGGGGGAGGAGGATAAGGAGGGATGCGGGGGGTGAGGGAGGGGAGGAGCAGAGCGGAGAGAGGGGCGAGGGAGGGGGGCGGTCTCTACAGGACGTCCTGAGAATACACAGCTTCTAAGACGAGTCACACAGCATGTCAACACAGGCCATAAACACACACAGGTCATCACATACAACACGTCTAACACGCTACGAAGCATAAACAACACGTCTAACATACTAGGACTCATATACACGTCTAATACCCTAGGACGCGCACACAACACGTATGCATACTGCCCAGCGCAGGAAGGCTCTGTCACACGTACTGACAAGGAAAAATCTGAAAGACATTTAGATTGTGCTTTCTAAGGTTGGAGAACACTTAGCAAATAGTATGTGAAGTCATAGGAACGAGGACTATTTGACTGGTAAATCCCTTTGAAGTTAGAAGAACATTTTTCCCAAGCAAGGTCTGAGAGAGGATGTAATTTATTGCCTCATAATGTTGCAGTTAGTTCACACATGATGGGCATCGATTTATTTCCAAATAAAGCTGTTTTGAATTCAGTGTCATGAACATTAGAGGCCCGGCCTGGAAAGCCTGCAGCAGAGCCAGCTAAATGGCCTGGGTCTAACGATGTCATTAGCAGCAGACACACGCAGACAACACTGCCTGTGTCACTGCCTGTGTATTTCCCTAACGCCTGTGCTATAGGAAGAGAGGCAAGCTCTTCTCAGCATTGTTTTTCCTCCTGTGTGTGTGTTTGTGTGTGTGTGTATGCGGGGGGTGAGGGGCGTCTGTATGTGTAGGGAGGGGGGAGGAGCGTCTGTGTGTGTGTGTGTGTTGTGAATATGTTTGTCCCAGACTTGGACAGGGAGGGGTCGTTGTTTGCCTCCTGCTCTTCCCTCTGGTTACACTGTTGTTTCCCAGCCACTCAGTACACAACACATCCCATTACTGCTCCCTCTTTCTCTCTTTCTCTCTCTCTCTCTCTCTCTCTCTCTCTCTCTCTCACACACAGACATATACACACGCACTCACTCACACCAGAGAGAGTGAGAGAGAGAGAGAGAGAGAGAGAGAGAGAGAGAGAGAGAGCGTGAGTAAGGAAGACAGACAGACAGACAGACAGACAAACAGAGATTGAAGGACACTTTTGGATGTGCCTGATTGTTCTCCTTTCATTGTGTTTATTTGCCAACATGGCCCCATAGTGCTGACTAGCCCCAGCCAATAAGAGGCCGTTCTGATTGGATCTGGCGTGTTGCCCTGAGAGAGCAGGTGCAGCCCCACTGGAAGATAAGAGCACATCCCCAGATCTGCTTAAGCACAAGCTCAGATGGTTCACACACACACACACACACACACAGAGCGGTGCATGACACACCAACCTTCAGAAGAAGATTACTGGGGTGGTGGGGGGTGAGGTAAGGCGTAATTTTCGCTGCCCCATTTGTGTGAGTTTGCATTTATATGTTCGTGTATGTGCGTAAGTACATGAGTGTGTGGATGCATATGGGTGGCATGTGTGTGTGCATGCGTACATGTCGGTAGACATGTGTTTGTGCATGCGAGTGCGTGTGCGTGTGCGTGTGTGCATGCATGTGTGTGCAGCCATGTGTGTGCATGTCTGTGTGCATGTGTGTGGGTCCACAGTGTACCAGGGCTCCTTTGTATGGGTAGATGTGTGTGTGTGTGGGTCCATAGTGTACCAGGACTCCTGTGTATGGGTAGATGTGCGTGTGTGTGGGTCCATAGTGTACCAGGACTCCTGTGTATGGGTAGATGTGCGTGTGTGTGGGTCCACAGTGTACCAGGGCTCCTGTTTGACCTCGTGGAAAAATCCTCCTCTGTGGTTTCCTGTGGGTCTCCATTATCAGCCATCGTTCATAAAGCAGCCTTTCCCCTCTCCTTTCCCCTCTTCTTCCTCCTCTCCTTCCTCTTCTCATTCCTCCTCTCCTTCCTCCTCTCCTGCCTCCTCTCCTGCCTCCTCTCCTTCTTCCTCTCCTTTCCCTTCTCTTTCCTCCTCTCCCTCCTCTCCTTTCCCCTCTCCTTCCTCCTCTCCTTCCTCCTCTTCCAGCCCTCCTCCCCTCCATCTCCCTTTCACATTCATCTCCATCCCATGAATCCCTGGTTCCACAGGAAGGCAAAGTACAATGGATGTCCACCACTGTTCACACACTTCGAAATGATTCCAATTGATAAGTCCTGGTTCAGAGTGAGCTCATGGTTCATATTAGTACTGGGAGCGCAGCAGTACCAGTTAAAACGTTACCTTACCTGAGTCCAGAATTACACCAGGTCTTCATCAGGCATGGTGATTATGCCATATTATAATACACTCTGAAACCGAATGACTTAGATACACAGTCATTTTAGCACGATCCAACTGATGTCTTAGTAGATGCTTGCCAGAGTTGAGTTACTATTGTAGAACTATTGTTTCCATTGGCAACAGATTGGGTCCAATATTACCGGTACAAGGAATTGCTGTTCTCTAGGAATCTCAAGACGCTTTTAGGAGAAAATAGATTGTGCAACGTGATCTCATTTCAATACATCTTTAGACAAGGGCTGGAACAGTTTGTGGTTACATGGTTAATTTAATCTGATAGACAACCAGATCTTTCCATGATGGCTTAATAATGACCTCCAGGGTGATATTTCAACAGGCTTGCTGGAAGTCGCAATTGGTATATGATTTATTTTCTCCTCTGATTGTTAAAGTTAGATGATCTAAATTTAAGTTTTGAATTCTATTATAAAGGTCATACATATGACCTCAAGGTATATGAAAAGTATTTTTCCTGTAGGTATACAAGTAAATTTCTTGTACTTCACATAGCAGTTTATACATTCCTATGCTATTTGTACCACTCTTGTTTTATTTCATTTGAGTTAGCAGGATACCCAGCTACAGAGGAGGCGTGCTTTCAGTGTGACCACACTGATCAGATGAAGGTTAACTAAATAAAGCTGTGTTAGTGACTGCTCATGTAGGCAACATGCTGTTGAAGGAAGCCAACGTCTCCAGCAGGACAAGCTAAACAAACGGCCCATGCTCCTGAGGGCAGGGATGAAAGATGGCAGCCGACGTCAACAAACACAGACAGGCGTGCAGTTCAGAGGTGGGCCTCGCCCGCTCCGCTCATCTGTTCCTCAGTGTGGCCGGGCGAGGGACAGGGGGGAGGGGGGTTGGGGGGCGGGGGGCGTGGCGTTGGTGAACATGAACGGCGAAGTGAGAGAAGGGAGGATGAGAAACAGAGCAAGGAAAAGAGATTAAAGGGGAGGGGGGAGAGAGAGAGGGGCTGAGTGAGAGACAGTGGTAATGTTTGGAGAGTGAAAGCGAGGGGGGGTTGGAAAAAAGAGAGAGAAGGGGGAAGAGAA
Organism: Plecoglossus altivelis; assembly: GCA_036571765.1. Lineage (NCBI taxonomy): Eukaryota > Metazoa > Chordata > Actinopteri > Osmeriformes > Plecoglossidae > Plecoglossus > Plecoglossus altivelis. The sequence continues at coordinate 4,726,481 of BROE01000004.1, forward strand.
AGAGAGAAAGGAGACAGGCAGACAAAGAGAGAATGACAGAGAGAGAATGACAGAGAAAGACAGAGAAAATGACCAGGAGATAAAGACAGAGAATGAAAGGGGAAGAGAAAGAATGAGAAAGAAGGGGGAAGAGGGAAGGGAGAGTGAGAGAGAGAACATGGAAGAGAGAGTGAAAGAGAGGGGAAAAGGGAGAACAAGAAAGAGAGAGAGAGCAGCTTCGACAAAGACCCCCTGATACATGACTAATCTTGCTGGCTCCCAAACCTGATCCACTGTAAATCTGTGTATGGGGAGAGCACCAAGGAGAGCACAGTGTTCGCTACAGGACGTGACACTGAGCATGTGCGGGATGGGGGGGGTGGGCGAGGGGGGCTCGATAGAGAGAGTCAAAAGGCCGATGAGAAAAAGGAAAGAAAATAAAGAGAGGGAGGAAAGGGAAGCACTTAGGTGTGCTTGATATCCTATCAGGAGTAATACACATCTCAGCAATGGAAAAACACCAGAACAAACTCCCATGAATGGGATTTACTGAGGAGCTTCAATGGAGAGATTCAGCATAACCGAGAGCATTTGGTTGGGATAAGCGTAGAGATCAAACAGTTGATGAATAAAGACTTGGAAACAATACCCAGCTCTCTGTGTGTGGGGGAGCCAAATATGCAGCAGCAATTTCAGCTCCTTTTTTAGTTCTTGGAAACTCTCCTCAGATGTTGGGAACAGGACTAAAAGAGAGGAGACAAAACAAACAGCAATTAGGAGCGTTTACGTATTAGCTGAAAAGCACACTATCACCTCATTAGGAAACATCTGCCATATTGATGTACGAGTCCAGGAAGAGACGAATTCCTTCTATCCCTGTAAAACAAACCTCTGCAGGGGAGAGTTAGCCAACCGTCTTAACGACTCTGCAGCACCCTCATCCACCCCCGAAAACACGATCCGGCCTTGAAACGGACCAACACACTCACAACATACACACTCACAACATACACACTCACAACATACACACAAGCACAAACTGCAAAAAGTGCGTTTACACTGCAGACACACACAGAGCCCCTATCGCCGGTTCTCAGCTGGAGGTACCAGCGCTGAGCCCAGCAGGGCCAGGGAAACACTGCAGCTCTTCTGGTGGTGAGAGCCCCTTGTGGGTCTGGAAATGAAACAACGTAGCAAAGTTTGTCTCCCTGCTCCTAGCGGATCGCGTCCAGATATGCGGTCTGGGGTACAGGAACACGACTTATAGCCAAAGAGAGACCCCAAGAGAAGGCAGAGATATGCAACAGAAATTAAACGTATTAAGTGATAGACAGGCTTTCTGCTCCAAATGTTCAGCGTTCTGTAAAGCACCTCTGACTGGGAGGTAGAAAGCGGAGCTGCCAGGGAACTCAGAATGATATACGACCTCACGGATTCTTAAGAATAACATCCTTGGTACATGTTCATAAAATGGATCAAACTCTAAATCAGATGGCAATCTGGGACTGAACAAATTACTCTGTCAAATTTACAACGACCCGTTTCAGATGGTGGCAGGGCTTCAACTTTATGAAAGGCAACTGACTGTTTAACACAACCTGGCACGTTCCTGTCCTGTGCATGTGTTGTGCTTGTGTCCGCCCGTGTGTATATGAGTTTAGGATGGTTGTAAATGTACATTAACGTATGAATGGTTCACACGAGGATGTGTACTATGTTCCGAAACGTTTTAGAGAAATCCAACCGGGAAGGTTGGAAGGCGTTGCCGCTTCTCCTGTGTGTTGTGCCGTAAACAGAGTCAGCGATGATACTCGGCCTGTACAGGGAGCGTGCCACTGTTTGCATGTCAACACTGAGGTGTTCGTTGCTCCACCGCAGGAACGACACACAGAGTCGTTTGTTGTTTTCCTCGCAGGAGGAGAGGTGACCTGGGGGACTTCATTGAGGGTTTAGTGGGTTTAGAGTCAAAATATTGCACCCTCGTTCCGAATCGTAAACAAACGGTGGGAGGAGATATTTAGTTCGGGTACACTATTGTGCAAATGCGGTTTCTTCTTCAGTCCGTCAACTCCGGTTGGTGAAATCGTTGTGTCGCGCGACCAAACGTCTCGCTTTCTGCTCTCGCAAATTCCAAGGGCAAATTCACTGTTGAAGCACAGCGGTTGGAACAGAACAGAAAGACCTTTACACAATCATTCATCCCAGGCAGGAAATGTGTTTCTTCGCCACACTTTGAAAGATGTGATCCTTTCGAATGTTTACAACAACATCGAGCAATCAGTGTCCAGGGTCACGCGAACCTGAACAGACGGGATGGGAGCTCGAACTTGGTTTCGTACTCATCTGAAAACATCCTCTTCGTTTTCCGATTGGGAAAAATCGCACAAGCCCGTTGGTTAATTTTTTATTTCATTTTTTTGTATTACTGACACTTCATATCGATGTAAAAAAAAAAAAAAAAAAAGTTTAAATAAAGTTAAGGCTGCGTTCATATTAAACAATTACATCTACATTCATTTGAAAGCATGCTTTTTCAACAAGTGTGTTTATCTTAGCAGAGCGCACAAAGCCCAGACAAACCACCATGTCATCTTATTCAAGTATTTAATTGTGAAATCAGTCCAAGCCTACAGAAAGCTAGATCCTTAACAGAAATCCAGTACACACTCGAGACTCATGTTGTACTGCTTGCGAGACACAAATACATAAAGCTATATTGGGAAAGTGGAGTTATGGCCTTGAGTTCCTCAACTTAATGGGATTAATTTGGTGCAGGAGTGTTTCCAAGGAGCGTGGCCTGTATCAAGACAGAGCAGCAAGATCAGAAGCTAGACTCTTACACAATTTGGCAAAGCATTAAGAATCATCTGTCTGGCCTGTGCTGAGAGAAGGTTTTAGGACATAGTGGAACACACACGCAGACACACAAACACAAACACACAAACACACACAGCACCTATTACCAGATGGTTAAGAGAAAGCAGAACCAGGGGAATTGTGAACACACTCATTTCTTTAATGGTTACATCCTCCTACACACCCTAACCACGCGCGCACACACGCACACACACGCACACACACGCACACACACGCACACACACGCACACACACACTCACTCGCCTATACTTCTGCTCTTCTAAAGTGAAACACCCATATGCACCACTCCTCAGACACAGAAATAATCTCTTTTGCACAGACACATTCAGTACACTTAACCAAACACACATACACACACATACATACACACAGACTGTCTCCCCGCCTCTTCCAAGCAATCAGGAGCTGGGAATAGGAAGGAGAGAGAGGAAGCAGGCAGCCATTCACAGGCTGGGAACAGGGAGAGGAAAAAAAAACACCCGGAACCTGGAATTTACGAAGGAAAAAACAACAGCCTTCCAAAAATACCACAGAACCATCTCCGCAGATAAACAGAAATATTATTCCACCGTTGCTTAGGATGTCTCTTTTTACTCTCTTCCTCCTTCGACCCCTACACCCCTCTTTCTCTTTCTCTCACTCACTCCCTCCCTCCCTCCCAAGACACCAAGTCTGCAGAGCTAATTAGCTAACCTCATTAGCAGCCAGAGGTGATGCCAGTCTCATCAGGGCAGAGACCTGACCCATCCACCAGGCTAGATACCTGGCCCCTCCACCAGGCCAGATACCTGGCCCCTCCACCAGGCCAGATACCTGGCCCCTCCACCAGGCCAGAGGGTTCTCCCCACTGGGATGAGTCAGGCTCAAGTGTTTTACCCTGTCCCTTCCTTCTCCGCCACAGCCGTTTACATAAGCGCTTCCTATAGGGCAGAGTGGTGGGGTCCACCGCCAGCACTGTCACGCAAGCGCATCTCCTCGGCTGTCGTCCGGTGCCTTGGTGCAGGTTCTCAGAGAAAGGCCAGCACGTATGCCTTGTTTGTTTGTAAATGTGAAAAGGACAGGGGTATGAGATTCTCTCACACTAAGGCTCAGGAATCTAGACACGGGGTGGCTTGAAGGACTTAGGAAGTCATCTGTGGGTGTGTTTTTGTGCGTGTGTGTGAGTGTTGTGTATGTGTGTGTGTGTGTGTGTGGGGGGGGGGGGGTATGTGAGGGGGGTCCTTCATGGAATGACCAACATTACCAAGCCAGACCTGAGAAATGTGTGCTACAATTCGGAGCCAAAAATACACATCCTCCATTGTCTTCTGGTTTTCTGTGTCGGTGACTTGACCGTTCCGCTAAGTGAAAACCGCAGAATCGCCTCGGTGACAGAGAATACCACGGTGACAGAGCCTTTCCTGTGGGTGATTGGCAAAGGTCGCCGACCCTGAGGTCATTTCCTCTGACCTTGGTTTCCTAATTGATTCAATTTCCAGACCAATGGCCAGCTATTAGGATTCCCTGACAGACTCAGAGCCAGACCTTACTTTTCATCATCATAAGGCCACTTTTCGAAGTCCACGGGGACGGCTGACCGTTCGTTTTTCAACGATGTCAGCCTGCCCCCACCCATTACACAATGAGTCATGCTCACATCCATGTCATAATTACAGCCTGTCCTCCCTAACCACCTTCATGACAACCCCCATCCCTCTATGACATCACCACACCTCGTCGGTGATCCACAACAGATGTTGGTGGATGAAGACGCGAGGATGAGGAGCGTCGGAGAGTGGCAGTCCCTGTTACCTGTGGTAGAGAACACCCAACGCAGCGATGAGGGGTGTGACAGCTCTCTGCGTCACCTACAGGACCTTAACCCTGTCACCTCAGTCTTATGACCCCTTATTACCGATTATGACAGCATGGTGAGGTCACTCGGTTCCACCTTAGGACATCAAGGGTGTGATTTTGGTTTTGCATCGGTGAAAGGGACAGATAACAGTGTTTGAAAATAGCAATAATCACCTGAAGTAAATAATAATTTAGGGTTTTAATTAGGCGTCCGCACTATTGGATTCATACTTGGGTTCATACTTTAAGAGATGTGCACGTTTGTATTTCCATAAGGTTGCTTTTCATTTGCATTTGCCTTCCAAACAAGCGATATAGTCCTGTAGACGAATCTCATAACCCGCCTTCATGTCTCATTATCCAGCCAAAGTACACTATCTGCTCTGACGCACCAGTTACGTGTTGCAGACGGAGAAGAGTTCTAGCAAATCCTGTTAGTTAATGTGTCCCATTGTAAACTGCAGATTTCTGATTTCTTTGATTACCTTGTGACAATGTGTTGCTCTTACTGAAGATCTTAATCTCCAGCCGTGTCTGTTTATTAGCTTTGGTGATGGACATTTTCCCATACCCATGTCTTATTTAAACAAGCATGCGCCCCACGTTCAGCTTTAATCACAAACTCCTCTTTAAAGTAAACACAACTAGTAAGGCTGTCAGACAGACAAGCAACAAAACCAAGTTTGTGGTTTGGAGGCACGGTGCCCGTGTGAGTGTGTGTGCATGTGTGTGAGTGTACGTGTGTGTGTGTGCGTATACGCATGTGTCTGTGTGTCAGTGCCCCCACCTAGAGCATTATTACATCGGGCCAATAGGAGAATGGGACCACACTCTAGCACATCCTGTTTGACTTGACCTCAGAGGATATTCTCCTTTCCCAAGCAAACAAACCTCTGGGCTTTTGGATCGTACCAACGTCGGAGGGGAAGGGAGCGGACGGGAGCTGGGGGGTGTCTGGGGGTGTCTGGGTTAGAGGATCAGATGGTACAGCCGGACTTCAGAAGCCCAGAAGAAGTCAGGAGAGATACTCCAACAAACACAATGAACAGACTTACCGATTGCTCAACCATGCACCCCCAGCCACCTACACACACACACACACACAAAGATGGATGTGTGCTACATTACCCAGTCTGAGGTAGGGTCCTACGATCAGAAGAAAGAGTCCATTTAAAAGTAAGTAGTAAGTACAAAATGGCTACATCGTGTTACGCAACCATCTGAAGTTGCCATAGGCAAGCTGTTTCCAGAAAACATATTTGAATTGCCTCTCTAGTAGAGGATATGGGATCACCTTCCTCTCCCCAAATCTGTCCTCAGGAGAGGGAACCACCCAGATTGGTCTCATCAGTGTATTTTTGAGTTACCTTTCCCGCTTGTGTTGAGGGTTAGGGTTAGGGTGAGCACGCGGCGTCCTCATGTACAGCACAAGCAGCATGGAGCCCAACTGTCAACCATTTTAAATCGCACTCCTGCGCCACCGACTCCATTTTCTCGGCCGTGTTTGTGCCACGCCGCTTTGCGGGGTGGACCACGCTTTGGAGGGAGGCTCCCTAGGATTAACTCTCCCTCCTGGCGCTAATCCCACTATGCCCAAGGCTTTGCATGGACGCAGCATCCTCTTACTAAGACCAGCTCTTTCCGCCATGGAGCAGTGGCATGGTGCCACCGAGCCCAGCGAGCATGGCCACGATGCCTTTTATGAGATTCCTTTCCTCCCTGCTCGGTCCGCTCTGTGACGTCACCTAGGCTGAAGTCAAATGGAAGTCCTCGTTAGAACTTTGATCGCAATAAAGGTGCAAGAAAGAGGACTAAACGTTTGAATACGTTGTCGGACGGACAGTTGTGTGTACATATCTCCAGGGTGTGGCTGGGGTTGGCTTAAAGGTGTCGATTCTTTCATCATGAGGTAAACCTCTTATTCTGCAGCAGGAGGTCCGGCTCTAATCTGCATTCTCCATCTCCAACACACGTTTCATCAATTCAATCTGAAAGCATTACCAGAGGCGAGCTTTTGTCTGAACTGGATGAATAACCCAGAGCCTCCACAGGTTTTCATTGTCCTTCAGGGGGCTTTTATCAAGTTCAGGTGCTGCTGCTTTCTAATAGAGATGGGGCTATCTTTAGCCTATAGACTGGGTTTCCATGGAGACCACAACGAAGGGCCGTAAACGCTGCAAATTTATGCAACCTATATACTTAGAGGAGCAATACTGTCAGCCTACCCACCGTGAAGGGAGTGGATTCTGGAATTCATTTCCATCTGTTTCCAATACACTTCACTGTAGCTGGACTGTTTCACCTTAACCCGTAAAAATGTAAAATGTAAAGCGCTAGCTTGCATTAGGTTTGCCTCTCTTGAAACGGTTGCATTGTGTCGGGTTGGTTTCCTGCATTTCGTCATCTTACACCAGTACTCTCACAGCTGCAATGAGAACTCAGCTATTCAGATGACTTACCGATCCCAAATCAGGCAATTATTTTGTAGCTTTCCCGGCCCATATACACTGAAAATGCACAGGCAGGTATGTGTCAAAGGCAATGATCAACACACAACGGCTAAAAACATTTTGAAAAAAAAACAGAAAACGATGACTTAAATGAAACATTTGATTTAGCACAGTTACATGGGCTTTGGTGTGGACATGGAAAACAAGAAGTCATCGCCCAAGCGACAGCCTCAACACTTCCTCCAGTGTGAACGTGTTACCCACCCTCAATGAACGAGCGTTCGGTTCCACGGACAAGCCGGGATCTGCGATGACATCACCCTGGCCTCAGGTTATATAGTAGGTGAGTTATTTAGCCAAACAACGTGGCAGTTCATGTTGCCAGTGTCCTAATGGAAATGCTGGGATGCTGCGGGCATAGGCTGCTGTTTACTAAACAGAGCTCGTTTTGAGGATGGTAGAAAAGTTCCAAAACAGGCCCGCTGTGTGCAGCCTACTGTTCCTCTGTGAGGAAAAGGCTGGTCTGGGTCTAGAACAGCATTATGCTCCTTCAGACGTCATTGAGGAAATTTTTACCCATCTGACAGAAGTCTTTTGTTTCGGAGAACTCCCTTTGGTCGCAGGGACACGTCACAGAGGAAATGGACAGAGCCGGAGAAAGTGATTGGTGGACTTAACGAAAGCTCCTACTGAAGCGCCAGACAATGTTTCGGTAGAGCTGGATATAACTAGAGAACATGATCACTCCAGGGAGACTGAAAACCGCAGGGCCGACTCCCTTTCTATGACCTTTTATGGAGGTCATCCTCTCGCTTCCTTAATAGAGCTGTTTCCAGGGTGATGAATGAGATGCCGTTCTAGGCTGGATCTGGCGTTTGAACCCGGGGGTCTTACAGCACCCTGTTAACCCTCCTCTCTCTCTGCACCAGTGTCAATCTGTTCCAACATATTGGCCGTCCTTCGCTTAAATCAAGATTTACTCTGCTTTTACGACGGCGCACAGCTGGACTTCAAGAAAGACCAGGCTGAGCAGAGCTGGGAACCCCAAGATCAACACTGCAGGAGGTCTGGTGGATGACAGCAGTGGACCACATAGACCGGACCTCTTGTCACACAGCAGCCATTCAAAACAAGCCCGGTTGTTCGGCAAGCTTTAGAAACAGGTTGGTTAGATGTAATTCTCACTGTCTGTTACATTGAGAACTATTCAGATGGCTTTCATTTCATCCCGGCCCCTCTATATTGGAGAAGAAAACACATCCAGCTATAAAGGGAGAAAACGTCACGGCAAATTGTTTGATTCAACAGCATTCTTTGCATTCCTTCTACAACAATAGATATTCTGGTGGCTGTGCTCCAAACAAGTCGGCTGTGTACACTTTCTTGTCAGAGGATCACAGCTTTCGTGAGAACAGCCAAAATGGTGAGAAAATAATTGAGTGGAAAGAGGGGGGGGGGGGGTTGTTTGTCACAAACAGCCAGAGAACAGAAATGGTCTAGGCCCAAACCCGGCTCAGCTCCACCTACCCAGAACCCTTAAACCTCCAAATAGACCTGACCACGACCGTAGACCTCCAACTACACCTGACCACAACCACCAGACCTCAGGCTCTCTCGCTGACCCCTCACAGAGACCAAGGGGTGGAACACGGGGCAGATTTGTAAGGGTTAACGCTCTCTCTCCCTCATTCATTCCTCCGTTCTATACTTCTCCTCCCATCTTCCCCCCCAATAAGTCTGACCCAGACCCCCCCACCTCCTCCCCCCCACGGGCCGGCGGAACTCTGGGGCAGGAAGTGGACACCAGGACGTGAAGTCTGGGCTGGGAGACCCCGCTGTGTTGACTGAAGGCTTGAAACCCTTTGATGCACGTTTTCAATGCATGCAGATCCCTCATCTGTGGTTGCAGACCTGGCATGAACAGAACCAGAGAACTGAGTTTGTTCTGGGTCGAGCTATTCTCTAGAGCTGCACAATGATGCAGTGTCAGCAAAGGAAATCACAGAAAAACACATCAGAGAAACCACAAAAACACTTGCTGACAGTTTCTCAGACTCTCTTTGGACTTGTGGCTTAGCGCGGCTATGTAGGCATGTCTTGCTGCAATCTTACAGAGAGAGTGCAACTTATCTCATAGTTATCATCTCCTTAACAATTATGGGTAACTGCTATCTGAGTAGACAGAAAACGATAAGTGATTGATCTGCAGTGGGTAGATAATTCAATATTTCAGACAAGAGTAAGATGGAAGAGAGAGAGCGAGGGGGGACGGAAGAGATAGAGAGAGATGGGGAGAGTGAAAGGGAGAGAAAGAGAGAAAGATAGAGCACATGTAAGACAGAGAAAGAGCAAGCGATATAGAAAGATTTTTTTAAATGAGAGAGAACAAGAAAGTAAGAGAGAGAGATAGAGCGTGAGAGTGAGCATAAGAAAGAAAGAGAGAGAGAGCTCATGGCCTGAGTCTGAGCAGACAGAATTATGATTGAGTAGATATTGCCCAAAGGGTCCATTTTAGCTGGTTAAAGACCTGCTTGTCGTTTGGCTTTACGGGTAGTGCTGGATATATAGTGTTATCATCTGTGCTTAGTTGCTGAACCTCCAATAAACTACACATGTGACATTCTTTATGGCAGTTTTATGCCAGCTGAATTGGAGACATATGGCTTTAAAGGAGATAGCACAGGTAATATTCGCCATTAGAGAAAATTATATGGCAGAGGTGTAATAAAGGCTGCAATTTTCAAATCACTGCCTGTCTACGCAATCAGACAAAACACAATGACAGATTGTTAGTGAGGAGGTGGTGCCCAAAGTCAACAATGGAAAAAATGAAAAAAACATTTATTTTTATTTTTTTTACAAATAGTGATGAACACGCAGTGTTTGAATTCAAACAGATCCATACGGAGGCGGACAATCAGGTCTTCACTTATTAGATAGTCCATCCAGCCAGAAAGCACAGAGTTCACATTTAACAATTTCCAACCATAAATAGACAATGAACAAGACAATGAAAACAGATGACATGTTGATATCAGAGCTGGGTAGTCTTGAGTAAACAGGCGCACAGGGCTGGCTGACACGCTACATGCACCACGCCTGAGCATAGTATCTTAGTGGGCCCTTTATAGAAGTAACAGGTGTGTCAATAAGCCATGCTCGGAACCAACTCACTCTGTCTGCCCCCTGCAAACACAGCAAACACAGGCTCCGCTCGCTCGGCACTCTGGGCAACCCACAGATAGCTACCATCTGAGAACAGATGGAATAGAAACAGGAGGTCAAACGGAGGCATGGGAATAGAACAGCGGCCATTTGAAGAGTAGAATGGAGAAATTCAAATCATCATTTTAAACAAATAATGACTGATGGTAGATTTCCCTCCTTTTTGACAGTTTATAAGAAAAAATATAAAGATAGGGCCTTTATTTGAGTCTCTGTCCTGCATGACGTTCTGATGTGGTGACTGAGCTGTCGTTTTAAAGATACACCTTTTAATACATAACTTTAGATTCGGGAAACAATTTTATTACAGAAAATTAAGAAGGCGTCCAATTGTTTTCCAAATGGAACTGTAACAACATGTTGAAGGAGAAGACGAAACAGTCTCCCATCTTCAAATGGCTCGCGCTTGCAAGTCTCTCGCCAGATGGTAGGCAAATAAATAAATAAAATTGGAACCATAGTTTGTGAGCAAAAAGGCCTAGCACATCCAATCGGATAATAAAAAACACACTGTTCGGATATTGGCAAAACATCGGGAACAGGCTACTGCATCCACGTGCACCCACTCAGCCTCTCGCTCTACGCTCACGCGCTCTTTCTTTGGATGCAACATAAAACAGCAAATTTACAAGAGGGTGGAAATGTGTCCAGTCACCAATGAATAGTGTATAGGCCATCAAATGATGAGCGTTTTTAAACCTATAGCGTGGGAAATCATATATGCATTACCCTTGAGACGCTTAACGGCATAGGCCTATGGAAAAGAATAAGCCAATTTTACGGATGCAGGTGTGTGTGTGCGAGAGAGAGAGAGAGAGAGAGAGAGAGAGAGAGAGAGAGAGAGAGCACATTTACATACAGCTGAATAGTTATGTCTCCCCCGCACATTAAACCCGCATGAGAACGAAGAGAGGGGCACGCGTCCCAACAATAGGAGGCACGCTGCCGTTGAGCTGTAAAGACCAAGGGTGGGCAACATGCGGCACGCGCCGCTGAAAGATACTGCGTTCGCAAACCACTATAAAAGCACACGTAGCCTAGAATATTGACAAATTGTTTTGTTTTTTTCTTTCTACATTTGTGGTTGCTCTATGTGCAGGTGTTTTCACTTTTAATACGTTTGATGTGTTATGTGATATGTTGGCTGTGATGTATAAACTTAGGCCTAATTACAAGTGGAGCAACCGCTTGTCTTTCACTCATAAAAGCTAAAACTATTCTGCAGGGAAATAATACCGTTCTTTGCTAAACGCACCTAGTGTGTGTGTGTGTGTGTTGTGTTGTGGGGGGGGGGAGGAGAACCAGCTCGTTCAGATGAACCAACCTTTCAGCCGCCCTTGCAAGCTGAGCTTGAATGGAGAGAGGCAAACAATTAAATGTTGACTTTCATTCTAAAGAACTTTAATTTGGGCTGCTTGTCTGAATCAAAAAGTGTGTGGAAGCAGTTGAGTGTTGTTGTGTCTTCCTCCCACGCGTAATAAATAGGCTACATCAACAGATGCCAGAATTGTTATTAATCGCCAAGTCGCCTACGATGATCAGTCTGCATAGCGCTGCTGGGTATTAAATGTGTGTATATCATTGTTGTTGGCTAGAGGGGGTTGAATATGTAAAAGGGGCGGCGTTTGCGATTGATTGACAGTTTATGTAATGAGCGCCACAGCGTAAGTCTATAAATTGAAGGAGGCGATGCTCTACGGTTCATTCACGAGTAATAAGACGAGCGTTGTACATCCACAGCGCAACATTGACGCAGCAAAAGTAGCACCAAAAACAAGCCAGTGTCATCAGCTCAACACGAACCGACGTAACGATTGTGGAGTACTGTAAATGCAAGGTCCTTACAGAGACGAGAGAAGGACCAGACGTGGATATTGGTCTCGCTTCACCGCTTGGATAACCTGGGAATAAGAGACGCGTCCTGGTGTTTTGGCACACTCTAAAGGGAGCTAAGGACACGCGGAGAGAGCGAGCGCGAGGAAGGATTTATACCCTTTTGTTGATTGAATTCACTCTTTTTAGATTTTACTCCAACACCTTGGAATTGTGGGCATTTTGGGGATATATTGGCGGGTGACGCGGCTGCCCTGGAGAAGTGAAAAGGATGGCAGCTTGGTTCACCTTTACCTTCGCATTCAGCACTACCATACTCTCACAGGTAACAAGGAATTCATCTCCTAGAGATCATGCACAGCAACAAGCAGATCGAGCCCGTAAAAAATGAATTCGTTGTGATAAAAATGAATTCGTTATATATTTAAACAATCATCTTTTTTTTTCTTTTTCCTTTTAGGTATTTGGATCTGGTGTATTTGAGCTCGACCTTCATGAATTTAAAAATAACAAAGGACTGCTGGCGAATGGAAACTCGTGCAAACCCTACTGCAGGACTTTCTTTCGAGTGTGCTTGAAGAACTATCAAGTAGTAGTGTCGCCAGGTGACTGTATTTTTGGAAGCGCCGTGACACCGGTGCTGGGGACCAATTCGTTCAGCGCAATGGACGGTGGCACTTTAAGCAGACCTATTCGACTGCCGTTCAACTTTGGGTGGCCGGTAAGAAAGCATTTAAACTTGCATAAATTGTTGTGTTTCAGGTTGTGTTTAAGGTGTGTAGTTGCTCAATGGGACAGTTGTTATAGTTGCAGGTCGCACTCGCAGGCCTAGTTAATCCATCAGGTAATACTCTATCGATGAATAGGTACTAAGGGATGTTGTTTATCTCAAGTAGCAGATTGGCTAAACCAATGCGTCTTACGACACGTGTAAGTCATGTGTCTTTATGTGTATAATGTTAAGAGCAGACCCCTTCTGAGTATCAATGTAGATTATTGTGGTTTCAATTCGGAAAGAGAAAGTGGAGTATTCATGTGCGTCATTTGATGTTCACGTTTGAATGCACTTTAAATCATGTGTTTAATACAATCATTTTTCACCTCCAGGGATCGTTTTCGTTGATAATTGAAGCTTGGCATTCCCAGTCTGCAGATCAACCTGTAGGTAAGTGCATACATGGCCACTAGAGGGCGACGTTTATACACGTATTACTACGACACTAAAACTAATGTTATCGAACAGTTCAGAGAAAGGTATTCCACCCTTTACAGTACTTATCAGCTCGCTAGAAATGATTCGTGGGAACCAGTTGTGTATTGTTCTCTATATTTTTCACATTTTCACGCCTTCTCAGTCCTTTATTGTCTCTTTAAAAACACCGTTTTTCATTCTAATACTCAAACACAATTGAACTTCCTTTGGTTTATTTTTGGCGTGGGAAAGAGTCCTGAGCTTTGGTGAGAATACTCAGGCCTTGCCAAAAGCCACTGACTACATCTTCCTGTATTTTACACCTTTGGAAGGCAGGAGAATGCTTGGGAGTTTTTCTGCTTACAGGAAAGACTAGGGCATTTTAATCTACATTCCCCCTTTCTCACAGCCAGAGTGGTTAAGGGCTTTTGTAAGGCGAACAACTGCATTAAGATGTTGGCCACGAAGAATACTGTGTTTGAATTGGTTTGAAGAGAACACATCATGTTCATGGAATGAAACTTGTGATCTAACTTTCTGTCAGGGGGCCCTAACCTTCTCGCTTCTCTCCTTCTTTCTTCCTTCAGACGCGAAGAATGAGGTCTTGATCGGCTTCTTCGCCGTGCAGAGGCAGCTGGGCGTTGGGAACCAGTGGTCTCAGGACACTCTGACCAGCAAGCAGGCCGAGCTCCGCTACTCCTACCGTTTCATCTGCAATGAGAACTACTACGGAGACAGCTGCTCCAAGATCTGCACGCCCCGAGACGACCGCTTCGGACACTACACCTGCAACCACGACGGCCAGCTGTCCTGTCTGCCTGGTTGGAAGGGAGACTACTGTGAAGAACGTAAGGCGCCATGATAACCACCTCTATCTTTAGTGTTGAGCACCACCCACACCAGTCCATGCACCGGCTAGCTTAGATATTTGTGAGATGGAGTCAATACGTTAAGAGTCCTACGCCCAAGCCGGTGATGCACTATAGGCGTGGCGCGGGCTGTGGTCAAGCCTGATCTATGCGGCTGTGTGACATCATCCTCCTCAGGTATTGTGGTTGACAGTAAAGGCGTAGGCCTGTGGTAGCGTACAGTGCGCAGTAAGTGGACAAAGGCCCAGAAAGCGGCCTTTCAAGGCACATGAAGTCAGCGTGCGTTTCTTGATTAATTAGCTGGGCACTTAGCCTGAAGCTGTGGAAAGTTTCGTGTTGGACTCAGAATTGTTGTTGTGGTATGCCTTCCGTTGACCTGAAGGCACTGATACAGCTTGATAACAGACTCTCATGTTATGATGCACCTAAATATATATTTTGTGTTTCCGTGTGAGCAAAAGAGTCAGGAAGTTGCCAATGAATTAGGTCAACCGTTAAGGCTGGTATTGAGGCCTAATAATTTGTTTTGGAAGTTGTACTGAAGAATGGAAACAGATTGCTGCTTTAAATGTGTTTGAACTGAAGCCTCAGTCATCACACCCTCAATTGCAGTGAGTATTTCTTCGTTTTGGAAGTTCCTGAATGGACCTCTAATTGCACAAGGCTTGGTGCCATTTGGCTAACAGTCCAACAGGCGTATGTGTACAGGCCTAGTTTACCAAAACAAATGAATCAAAGGCCAGATTGAAGGATACATCATGAGGATAATCGTTACCATGTGCTGAAACCGCGGGGTGACTACGGATCTGTCATCGATGTCACTTGGCGGTAAATGAGTTCTATTTTGACTGTGGCACCAAATTCTAACCAGATGGGATCACGTGTCGTAACATCAATCCTGAATGGCGGCCATAGGATAAGCATGTGCGAAAGATAAATTAGGTCATTCATACAATCCAACTCCAACTACACGTCTCTCTGTTTCTCTTTTTCCTCCGTCTTTAATTATTAATCCATTTCACTCATACTGCATGGTAAACTTTGTGTAACAACAAACTGGAACGCGCGTGCCAGGTAATTTAATCCCTGAACGACCGAGCGTCCCTTGAAGTAGCCCGGGCGGCAGCACGCGCCAGGGTTAATCGCAGCATTATTATCCGCCATACGCCAACGAAAATGGTAGTCCTCCTATTGTTGAATGCGCGGCGTAGCAGCTGCATATGTGGTTCGCGCAGACTACAAACAACAATAGGGACAGCTGCCTGCTATTGAAAGCAAGCATCTGTTAGGGACTAACCGGCCGTTTACCGTCGGTCGCCTATCGGATCCAAACCAGTGCCATAGAGGCCAACTGTGCGTCTGAAAAGTTTAGCACATGTTTGCTTCATCCGGAAACTCGCATGAAACATGATCAGAAGATGAGACTCCAGAACAGGAGACCTATCGGCAAAATGTTATTATCGTTGTTTATTGTGGATTTTGTACCCTACAATATACTGCACAATCCAACCATAATTATCTTAAAAACAGTATCATTGAACAGTTTAGCGCAACCATATATTTTCTAATTTACAAATGAATTTGGCGTAAGAATGATGTGAAATAAGCAAGCTGGATTTGACATAAGTGATGTTATTACTTTGGTTTAACTCATGTTTGATCTGTGTGTGTCTTCAGCGATCTGCCTGAAGGGCTGCAGTGAGGGGAACGGAAACTGCTCCACGCCTGGCGAGTGTGTGTAAGTAGACCACGATGACGGATGATGATTTGGATGAGGAGGAGCTGAGGCGTGAGTGCGTGAGCTGCTCATGACAGGATCAGAGTAGCTGGCTAAAAGCTTATTCGGATCTCCCTCGACGCTAACACAACTCTCACTTTCATTCCTGTTGGAGGGCAGTTAGCCTGCACGAGCATGGAGCCAATCACATAACGTCAAACTCTAACTCACTCACTCTCTCTCTCTCTCTCTCTCGCTCGCTCTCTCTCTCTCCCTCTCCCTCTCTCTCTCGCACGCCCTCTCTCAATCTCTCCCTCTCTCAGACACACACACACACACACTAACTCCTTCACACACGCAATACGTGAGAAATTCCAGGCAGTCTAGTTCATTCCTGTCTTCATTGCAAGTCGTGAGGAGGCTGGGCGTTACTTAGCGCTGTGCAGGGAATTCGGTTTCACTGGGAAACGTGAGGGAAGAGAACCATTTACACTTCAACTCTGGTGTTCTGGTCACAGTCCAGACTCTAAGCCTGTCTAACCCACTGCTCTTATCTGTAGCTTTGAGCAGTATGTACGGTATGAACAGTATGTGAATGCTTGATTTACCATTCCCAATAGCATGGTCATGCACATAAAACTGGGGTCGATTAAAACACTTGGGCCAAAAACGTGGTCGGTGTAGACAGCACTGGGTTGTGTTCAATGACGAATGCTTATTTTGTGTGTGGTGGACAGTCTTTGTCTGTGTTGTGGGTTGAGTGGTGGAGACTCACCTGACTGTGTTCTGTGTCTTAGATGCAGAGATGGCTGGCAGGGGGTGTTCTGTGACGAGTGTAAGAAGTATCCAGCCTGCAAGCACGGCACCTGCCAGCAACCCTGGCAGTGTAACTGCAAGGAGGGCTGGGGCGGCCTCTTCTGTGACCAGGGTAAGAACAAGCACTCTTCACGCCACGTAAAGCCCATCTTACGCCAGCTGGTCCTTAGTCAACCTGTAAACTCTCAGGCTCCGTTTCATGGACGTAGATGTGCGGAAGTCTAGACTGAGATTCAAAAAGCGTGACTCTGTCCATCCTTCCTCTCCCAGACCTGAACTTCTGCACCCATCATCGGCCGTGCGTGAACGGGGCCACCTGTATGAACACGGGTCAGGGCAGCTACACCTGCACCTGCCTGCCAGGGTTCACAGGGGTCAACTGTGAGCTGGAGCTGCAGGAGTGTGACAGCAACCCCTGCAGGAACGGAGGCCTCTGCACGGTGAGACACTTCTCCGCTGCCCTCACGCTGCTCTGTACCCGACACAGCGGAGCACAATGCTGAACCACACTTGACTTTTCCTTTGTTTACCCCATAACACATAAGATTGTCACTGCGTAGCGGATTAGCCAGCTTCGCAGAAGCACACAAACGCCAGAAATGTCACCTAAGCCAGAGTGTTTTGCTGGGAACAGCCTTTGCGTAATCGCCGTTATCTGTGCGGGATGTTGTGAAATGACCGACTTGTCATGTGTGTCCCGCCCTCCCTCAGAACCTGGCCCCAGGCTACGTTTGCTCGTGTCCCAAGGGCTTCGAGGGGCCTCACTGTGAGACCAGCCTGCTCCTCTGCTCTGACTCCCCCTGCTTCCACCACGGCTTGTGTCACGAAAAGGACAACGGGCGCAGCTACGTGTGCGAGTGTCCCCGTGGCTACACCGGCCTCAACTGCGAGAAGAGAGTGGACAAGTGCACGTCGCTTCCCTGCGCCAACGGTACGCCCCCTTCCCCTCTTCCACTCCCCGCCCGCCCCCCCCCCCCCCCGCCCCTGTCTGATTTCCTCAGTCTGGAAGTGGTGTGGAACAACAGGAATCACTGGAAACTGTGTGTCTGTTCTCCATGTAAACACACTGTAGCTTCCAGGACTGTGGCCTGCGTGTCACCAGTGTAGGCTACTGTGAAAAAGTCTAAAAATGTTACTTCGGTTTGTTTCCTCTGGTGACTCAAACGTTTAGAGGTTGGCAGGACATTTTGTGAAAGATCTGTGCAGGTTTGATAACTTGATAAACTCGTTTGCAAGACTGTGATAGTTTTGTTATCTCTAAGAAAATATGATTCACAATCCCAAGTTCTTCTGCTGCGTAATGCACATGTTTTCATGCTGTCTTGTGATGTTTGAAACTGTGTCTTCTCTCCGCAGGTGGTCTGTGTGTGGTCCACAGTGGCGTGCGTGTCTGTAGTTGCAAGGCGGGCTTCGCCGGCATGCACTGCGAGGTCAACATCAACGAGTGCGCCGGGAACCCCTGCGTCAACGGAGGCACCTGCCTCGACCGCATCAACGACTACACCTGCGCCTGTCCCCCAGGCTACGCTGGAAGGAACTGCGACAGGCCTCTGGAGGAGTGCTCCCTCCAGCCCTGCCTCAACGGGGGTGTCTGCACCGGGGGAGGGGGTCCAGGGAAGCCCCCGCCCACCTGCATCTGCCCCTCAGGCTTCACCGGCCCCCGCTGCCAGTACTTTGCTGTGACCCTGCCAGTGGGAGGGGAGATCCAAGATGGCTTCCAGTGGGCGGCTGTGTCCCTGGCTGTGGGCCTGGTGGCCCTGCTCATGCTGCTGTGCATGGTGGGGCTGGCCCTCAGGCACATCCACAGACTGGCCAGCAGGGACAGGGGAGACGGGGAGACCATGAACAACCTGTCTGACGTCCAGAGGGATAACCTGATACCTGCCTCGCAGCTGAAGAACATCAATCACAAAGTGGGGCTGGAGGTGGACTGTGACTCTGACAAGTCGAACTTTATCCATAAGAACTATCACTTAGACTCTTACAACTCAAAGTCGAAAGAGTTTAAGGACGACAAATCGCAAGAGGAGAACAGTCACGTCTACAACAAGTGTTTAGAAGAGAAAATACCCTTAAGTAGGATGTACAGGTGAGAGGACATGTTCTGGTCTTTTTAAACTGCCATTGACTGATGTTAGACATCATATTCCTCCTGGTTTCCGGCCTGCTATATTGCCTGCCTGCTATAATGTGCAGTGGGGGGAACTCCCCCACTGCACATTATAGCATTAGGAAATGGTAAAGTGTGTCAAAGGTTAAAACCATTGGTAGTGGTTTAGTATTTTTCTATAGGTTTCATGGCATTTCTGTGTCAGGAGGAAATGAGTTCTATTCATTTGTCACCCTCATATCTGAACCACAACGTCACCATGTGTTCTCAAAAAGAGAAGAGAAAAATGAGTATTCTTTTCAAACGTAAACACCATTCCCCCTTTGCACAGTTCAGATTCAACTCCTAGTGCCCTTCCCTTCCCCCGTGATGCAGGGCTGTGCCACGCATGTGCTTCTAGTTTGTGATCGTGTGGAATGTGATTTGTGTTTGCAGTGATAAACCCGAGTGTAGGATATCAACGATATGTTCCCCAAAAGACTCCATGTACCAGTCTGTGTTTGTTATAGCAGAAGAGAGAAGAGAGTGCGTCATAGCGACCGAGGTAAGAAGAAACACAACCTTCTCATCAGCATAACTATATGGATTTCCTTTTCTATCCCATTTATTCTATCGCAGACAAATACATATGTGTTTCATATCTGGTGAAAGCGGTTATTTTAACAGGCGTAGCCTACACATAATGGAATTGCTTTCATGTTTGTGTGCTTATACATCTTGAACTTCAGCCAAGACACCATATGGAGTAGTCACACGTGGCAATGCTTTCTCTAAACTGTAAAAGGCCACTGAATGGAATCACTGTTCTTCAAATTTGAAGGCCGGGAAGGGGTTTTATAAACATACCTGAAATAAAGCCATTCACTTAACAGACCTCCGGTCCTCCTTTCGGCCAATTTAAGTCTCACATGTCTTATGTTCGCAACTGTGGTGATGATTTTGAGTTGGCTATTGATTTTGGTAAGCTTGGCAAAACATACCCTTTATAATCTCTAAGAAACAGCAGGATTTGTCTTCTATTCCCGACCGGCTAAATGTAATTCTGTTTCTCTCCTCTTCCCAAAGGTATGATTCTGAGAGGGCCATGCCAGCTAAACAGAACGGAGAAATACACAATCGAAGCAGAATATTCTATTCTGGATTGTTTACAAAACCTGAGACGAGACTGGAGATTGTTTGTGATGTCCACTGATGTCCACTGCTGCTCTGGAACACTTGGCCATCTGAAGAAGAGGACAACAGACTGACCCTCCTCTCAGACTAAGAAATGCGTTGAGAACTCGACGTAGACTGCTCGTATACAAACGTGTACAGTCATGGACCTCTTCACTTCTGTGAACGTTGAACCCCCCCCCCCCCCCCCCCCCCTCGCTGTGCCGGGCGTGTGGACTGACAGAGCGGGACCCAACCTTTGGCCGCCAGGGGAGGTGTCAGAGGAGAACACCTCTTCTGTATAGTTGACCCCGCCTTATGGGATAATCATGGTGACTGCAGCCAACCAATCAACAAGGAGGTGTTTGAGATTCACAACCCCCTCCCTCTCAGA